>JAVGWX010000024.1:22831706-22914206 GCA_036924085.1 Ariolimax columbianus
GACTGCGTACGATGAAGAAGAAGAAGAAGTATCTGTGGCATAAAAAGCTAGTGCTCAACCATTGTCCATAATTTTACGCTTCGATGTTGGGAACTGAGACGCTAGACCCGTCATGCACAATATACTAGCCAGAACATTGCGTCAGGGCCAGGGACAATATACTGGTCAGGACGTTGCGTCAGGGTCAGGAACAGTATACTGGCCAGCACCTGATGTCAGGGGCAGACACAATATACTGGCCAGGACGTCGCGCCAGGGTCAGGCACAGTATACTAGCCAGCATCTGATGTCAAGCAGACACAATATACTGGCCAGGACGTCGCGTCAGAGTCAGCACAATAAATAGACCATGACGTCACGTAGTGTCAGACAAAATATACTGACCAAGACCACAATCTCTCTTCCATGTAACTTAATTGAATCAGGCTGTTTTCAAGACAATCTGGCTGACGAGATGTCGATCAACGTAATCCCCGTAGTAGTGAACGTCACGCTGATGATGTGAAGAATAGCACAACTACCTGGAAGGCTGCATTCTCTAGATAGCAGCTGCACCCCGCTATTTAACGATTTAACAGGGCGCACACAAAAAGACAACCTCCTCATCGCGGGCATTAAAACAGCAGCAGCAACGATTACATATGTTAAATTCCCCTCACGCATAGTCTCACGACCTCTCGTGACCCCCTCGTCACGCAGTAGTTTCAGAAAGTTTTGGGCCGAAGTTCATGTCGGTTTGACTGCAAATGCTTTCTTGATCGTTGATAGTAATCGAAGAGGACCACTTTGTCAAGGATCACTGTTCGCTTGAGTTCGAAGATGGCTAAATAAGTCAATCCGAGCCCTGAATTCGCTGCTACACTTAGTACAAGGAAATAAGACAGCCGCTTCCACCGGAGTGGGGGATTTTTTTGCACACGATCCTTCATTGTGCGAATGCTCCATATACTAAATATCAGACACGTCATTTGAGCATATGGCTTGGCTTGGCTTAGTTCGTTCTTAATCTCTCGCTACCAAACCCTGACACAGGCCTAAGTAGCAGAATGTAGTCCAGGGAACGGAATGCGTTGTGTCGTAGTTTACAGCTTGACTACGATATTTGAACCTTTCGGTCCAACTCATCCGACTTCAGCAAGCATTTTTTGAGTATCGGGTTAGCATTCCCTCTTCGATCCCTTCTCCTTCTCAGGGTTTGGTAGCGGTAGATTGAGAATGAATCAGCAAGCCAGAGATGAATAGAAATGGAATTTTGAAATCAACCAACGACGCCATGTTGGATGAGGACACCGCAATTGACAAATCAGCAATCTGCAGACTTCAAATCTTCAACATCAAACGAGATTCGACCCGTGTTGAGCGAAGCAAGAGTGTGTAACACCACCCTGCTTCATTTACTGATAGAGCCTGAGAACCTATGGATCAGTCCGAAATGCAGTGAGATCAGTTCTTAGAAACAGAAAAGCAAGTTTTATAAACAACTAACATGGGTAGGGAAGCGAGTTTTTGTCTAGTTCTCCAGTAAGGTTACCCGTGATCCCACGGGGCGAGAATAAGATCCCTACTGGTCCGGCAATTATACCCAGTAGCCGTCCTATGGTGTGTAAATCAGAAATAACACGCTTGTGTTCGATTGTAACCATCGTGTAGACTGTACCAGTGCTCGCTGACGCCAAGTATTTAAGTATTAATAACGCTTATTTCCAGAGCCGTTTTGCCAAAATGTTCTCGTGAATTGACCGGATCGGTGCAAGATACCATTTCTACTAATCTATTTGGGGAGGACAAAGTAACGTCTGGTCAGGCACAGCATACTGATCGTCAGGGCCAGGTCAATTTTACGGCCAAGACCATCACTTCGACTTCCATGTAGTCCTTTCCGAGAAAAGTGTTGTTTTCACGGGTCCTTTCTGTGAAAAGGGTTGTTTTCATGGGCCCTTTCTGTGAAAAGGGTTGTTTTCACGGGTCCTTTCTGTGAAAAGGGTTGTTTTCACGGGTCCTTTCTGTGAAGAAGATTGTTTTCACGGGTCCTTTCTGTGAAAAGGGTTGTTTTCACGGGTCCTTTCTGTGAAAAGGGTTGTTTTCACGGGTCCTTTCTGTGGAAAGGGTTGTTTGCACGGGTCCTTTCTGTGGAAAGGGTTGTTTGCACGGGTCCTTTCTGGGAAAAGGGTTGTTTTCACGGGTCCTTTCGGTGAAAAGGGTTGTTTTCACGGCAGCCTCGCTAACGATATGGGGGATGGACGTGATCCCCGTAGTTGTTGTTGTTGTTGTTGAATGCCCACAATGAGTAGAACTACTTTTGTGTGTGCCCTGAAAAGGACGTTGTGTGGTAGGTTGTTGTAGGTTTCCTTACATCCAGAGCGTGCTCATGAAAGTGGGCCGGGGTACTACAGGCGGTTGTGTTATGCTTGGGTTCAACTGCGTGTCGTTTACAACTGCTACGGGGATCAAGCCGATCCCTCAGCCCATTTCGATGGATGACTCATGGGAAGTCGAGGTGAGGGTCTTGGCCAGTATGTTGTGTTTGACCCTGACTAATATGTTTCATCAGTATATTTTGCCTGACCCTGGCTAACATGTCTGACCAGTATGTTTTGGCTAACCAGACATTAGTCTTCCTCTCTGATTTCCGTTGTAGTGAGCGACACGCAGATGAAGCCAAACATAGCACAACTGCCTGAAGTACCCCCGATCACCTTCATCAGCACGCTCGGGATGTGATGTAAGCTACAACAACCGGCAACTAATCATCTTTGCAGGACGCACCTAACGAGTAATCCTATTCATTGTTGGCACTTAACAACAACTACGGGGATCACGCCCGTCCCCTACATCATAAGCCGGACTGCCGTGAAAACAGCCCGTTTCCAGGAAGGACTGCGGGAAAGTCTAGGTGAGGATTTGGGCCGATATTTTGCCTAATCCTGACGATCAATACGTTGTGCCTGACCAGACGTTAGTCTTTCTCCGCAGATGAATTAGTAGTAAAAGTAATTCGTATGTCCTTTTACAGAACGTAGTTTCTTACAACCGTCACCTATTTGGCTGTAATGAGTTTCTTGGCAAGTGTGCAGTACGGTAGGTTGCCAGTACTTTCCGTACGTGGGGGAGCATTCGCCCGAGAAAAAAATCCAGTGTCTGCCAAACTGAACACAAGTGGGAATCGAACCTGGAACATTGGGATTGTGAAAACCGAGCGAGTTTTATCCCTAGGCCACGCGGCCTCAATGAATTAGTTGGAATTTCAGTTGTCCTCTCACGCAGATGAAGCCAAGCGTAGCACAACCGTCTGGAGAACCCTGGCCCACCTTCATCAGCATGCTCGGGATGTAAGGAAAGCTACAACAACACGCCACTCAGCGTCCTTTTCAGGGCGCACTTAAGAGGTCCTCGTGTATTCTGTATTGAGTGGATCCTTGCAATATATCCTGATCACTAATCAATTTTTGATCAATTGGGCAATGATATGTAATAATTTGGAATGAAAATTGATTTATTTTCTAACAGAACAAAAAATTATATATAGGCTTGCATATTGTAAATCGATCATCAATCAATCAATCAATCAAAGGCCGTGGCTACTCTCAATGAATGGACCATTGACACCACTCAGCCAGCATGCACGGTTCTGGCTGCTCCGTCTGCGTCTCTTCAAGTGTAAACTTAGTTCTTTTTCGCATTCTCTTCTCGGTGTATCTTTGGATCTACCTCTCTCTGTCTCTCTCTCGCTTTCTCTCTCTATGTGTCTTTCTCTATCTCTCTCTTTCTCTTGAGGATTCCATGTAAGAAATTGTCTGCTAATATTGAACTGTGACTTCCGTAGTCAACCTCTACACCTCACGGTAGAAGAGGAGCGACTAAGTAAAGTAAAAACTTCCGTAGCCTATGTCCTTTCCAGCCCCATTTTTTCCCGCTTAATTTGTTCTTCCAGTGGCCGTCATTGGCTTATTTCCCGTATTTCTTTATTCCTCCTAAGATTGCAAAACTGGTAAATATTTATTTGGAAAACTACGTTTATCAGTTGTTATTGTTCTTGTTGTTGTTATTGTTGTTGTTGCTGTTGTTGTTGCAGTTGTTGTTGCTGTTGCTGTTGTTGTTCTTGAATGACCAGGATGAGTAAGTTTACTTCTTCTTCTTCTTCTTCTGGACTCCGGCTCCACATGGGCAGTCACTTGTGTGTGATATCTTGAGCTGGTGTAGATACCCCAATAGTCTACAGCGGCCCGTTCTTACACGAAAGATGGCGGTTTGTTGGTGTCTGTGCAGCGGTTTTATTGCTTCATGTCTATCGCTCATTCCCACCTTTTTTTCTTTTTGAGTTGTACTGATTGTGGATGATAGTTTTTGCCTCTCGATAAAACACTGTTTGGCTAATTTGACCCTCTTACCACTTGCTGTGGGCAGGGCATTAGCTTTTTCGTTCTCTGTGACTCCACAATTGGAGGTAAGCTACTGAAGAGCGACTTGCAAGTTTCTTCGGACTTTGTAGTAAGTTCACATTCCTCTGGTTAATGTCAACCACAGAAACCCTACGGAAAATAATTGAATCTATCAAGCTAAACTCTTACAGAAGAGGGCTCAAAATACCATGGATAGTAAAACAGAACGACGCAGAAATCCTACAGGAACTGGATATAGAACAAAACTGACTAGTAAACATTCATTCATTCATAGCCGTTTCAGTCTTTGCAGACCATACGAGTGGCACTCTGTGAGTAGCCTCTCAGGGCGCAAGCCTGGGCGCTGAATATGGAAACCCTGGGCTGCCCAAACTGCAGGATCCTCCTCTCTGCCTCGCTGGTGTAATTGAAAGGAATGTAGAGCATGCCAATTTGCCACCAGCTCAGCTGCAGGAGTTGACGGAATGAGTTCGCAATTTTGAAACCATCCGTCTTAGGTGCTACTACTCCGGACTTTCTGTCTGGGTTTACTCCCACGGCCTTACCCTCTTCCGAGATTTCTATAAGGCAGTGGAGTCGTTGTCCGCAGATGCTAGTTACTCGAGACATCCAATGATACTCTCATCGTGTCAAGACTAGCCAGCGCTCCCTGGAACTTGTAGGTTTAAAATCAGAGTTCCTCCTCTCCTAGGCGAACTGCCAGAACATGCTAACGAGCTTCGTCTACCCGGGTTTAGAGCAAGAGTTTACCTTCTCTTAGATTGGATGCCAACCAAGGCTAATGAGCCAAATCTGCCCTCCCAGTTATACCGCCGGGTACTCGGTGGCGCCCCACAGTAGGCTCTGTAAGAAACAGGGGGCCCCTCATGAAGGTGCTGCTGGGGACACAATAATATAGGAGAGGCCATTGGCATGGAAACTCCTGAACGGCAAGCCGAACAGTGAATCCGGCGGCGATCTCTACACCTGGAAGGGAGAGGCTATATCAGACGCTTGACTTTCCTTTAACGAGCCGGACGTCCAGCCCAGACCTCGCTTTCTCCCTAGTAAACATTAGCTATAAGAAATTAACATACTTTGCCTCATCAAACGTCACAATGTCCTAGAACATACGATACTGGCAGACATGGTACCTGGCAAAAGAGGCAGAGACAGGCCGAGGAGAAAATGCACAGTAGACATTACAGAAGCTCTGGGGTTGATAGTGGCAGAGGCGGGAGAGCTGGGCCAGAGAACCAGTGTTTTACATATCGGTTGTCGTTAGAGCGACGTTCTGCAACGAACACGCTACATGACGATGCTGTTTATTTCTGTGTATTCTTGTTTGTTCTTGTTCGCTTTGCGATGATGTGAACTTTCAAATGAAATGTAGCGTGTTCTTTTTTCTTTTTTTTCTTTTTTTTTTTTTTTCTTTTTTTCTTTTATGACCAAAATACAGTCGCAAGCTACAAAATTCAAGACTGAACTCCGCTTTACAAAGAAAGCTGCATTACGAATAGGCTGTGGTCTCTAATAGTTTGATGAGAGGCGACCTACGTCTGGCCAGGCACATGTTACAAACCGGACAATGTTAGACAGCTAAATATTCAGACCAAGACCCCTACCTATCTTCCATGCAGTTCTCCCTGGAAATAGGCTGTTTTATGGCAGCCTGGCAAACGAAGTGGAGGATTGACGTGATGAACAACAAGAACAGCAACAGCAACAACAGAAACAACAGGAACAACAACAGGAACAACAACAGGAACAACAACAGAAACAACAACAACAACAGGAACAACAACAGGAACAACAACAGGAACAACAACAGAAACAACAACAGAAACAACAACAGGAACAACAACAGAAACAACAACAACAACAGGAACAACAACAGGAACAACAACAGAAACAACAACAGAAACAACAACAGGAACAACAACAGAAACAACAACAACAACAGGAACAACAACAGAAACAACAACAACAACAGGAACAACAACAGGAACAACAACAGAAACAACAACAGAAACAACAACAGGAACAACAACAGGAACAACAACAGAAACAACAACAGGAACAACAACAGAAACAACAACAACAACAGGAACAACAACAGAAACAACAACAGGAACAACAACAGAAACAACAACAACAACAGGAACAACAACAGAAACAACAACAGGAACAACAACAGAAACAACAACAACAACAGGAACAACAACAGAAACAACAACAGGAACAACAACAGAAACAACAACAACAACAGGAACAACAACAGAAACAACAACAACAACAGGAACAACAACAGAAACAACAACAACAACAGGAACAACAACAGAAACAACAACAACAGAAACAACAACAGGAAGAACAACAGAAACAACAACAACAACAGGAACAACAACAGAAACAACAACAACAACAGGAACAACAACAGAAACAACAACAGGAACAACAACAGAAACAACAACAACAACAGGAACAACAACAGAAACAACAACAACAGAAACAACAACAGGAACAACAACAGAAACAACAACAACAACAGGAACAACAACAGAAACAACAACAACAACAGAAACAACAACAGAAACAACAACAGAAACAACAACAGGCACAACAACAGGAACAACAACAGAAACAACAACAACAACAGAAACAACAACAACAACAGGAACAACAACAGGAACAACAACAGGAACAACAACAGGAACAACAACAGAAACAACAACAACAACAGGAACAACAACAGGAACAACAACAGGAACAACAACAGAAACAACAACAGGAACAACAACAGAAACAACAACAACAACAGGAACAACAACAGGAACAACAACAGAAACAACAACAGAAACAACAACAGGAACAACAACAGAAACAACAACAACAACAGGAACAACAACAGAAACAACAACAACAACAGGAACAACAACAGGAACAACAACAGAAACAACAACAGAAACAACAACAGGAACAACAACAGGAACAACAACAGAAACAACAACAGGAACAACAACAGAAACAACAACAACAACAGGAACAACAACAGAAACAACAACAGGAACAACAACAGAAACAACAACAACAACAGGAACAACAACAGAAACAACAACAGGAACAACAACAGAAACAACAACAACAACAGGAACAACAACAGAAACAACAACAGGAACAACAACAGAAACAACAACAACAACAGGAACAACAACAGAAACAACAACAACAACAGGAACAACAACAGAAACAACAACAGGAACAACAACAGAAACAACAACAACAACAGGAACAACAACAGAAACAACAACAACAGAAACAACAACAGGAACAACAACAGAAACAACAACAACAACAGGAACAACAACAGGAACAACAACAGAAACAACAACAGAAACAACAACAGGAACAACAACAGAAACAACAACAACAACAGGAACAACAACAGAAACAACAACAACAACAGGAACAACAACAGGAACAACAACAGAAACAACAACAGAAACAACAACAGGAACAACAACAGGAACAACAACAGAAACAACAACAGGAACAACAACAGAAACAACAACAACAACAGGAACAACAACAGAAACAACAACAGGAACAACAACAGAAACAACAACAACAACAGGAACAACAACAGAAACAACAACAGGAACAACAACAGAAACAACAACAACAACAGGAACAACAACAGAAACAACAACAGGAACAACAACAGAAACAACAACAACAACAGGAACAACAACAGAAACAACAACAACAACAGGAACAACAACAGAAACAACAACAGGAACAACAACAGAAACAACAACAACAACAGGAACAACAACAGAAACAACAACAACAGAAACAACAACAGGAACAACAACAGAAACAACAACAACAACAGGAACAACAACAGAAACAACAACAACAACAGGAACAACAACAGAAACAACAACAGGAACAACAACAGAAACAACAACAACAACAGGAACAACAACAGAAACAACAACAACAGAAACAACAACAGGAACAACAACAGAAACAACAACAACAACAGGAACAACAACAGAAACAACAACAACAACAGAAACAACAACAGAAACAACAACAGAAACAACAACAGGCACAACAACAGGAACAACAACAGAAACAACAACAACAGAAACAACAACAGGAACAACAACAGAAACAACAACAACAACAGGAACAACAACAGAAACAACAACAACAACAGAAACAACAACAGGAACAACAACAGAAACAACAACAGGAACAACAACAGAAACAACAACAACAACAGGAACAACAACAGAAACAACAACAACAACAGGAACAACAACAGAAACAACAACAACAACAGGAACAACAACAGAAACAACAACAGGAACAACAACAGAAACAACAACAACAACAGGAACAACAACAGAAACAACAACAACAGAAACAACAACAGGAACAACAACAGAAACAACAACAACAACAGGAACAACAACAGAAACAACAACAACAACAGAAACAACAACAGAAACAACAACAGAAACAACAACAGGCACAACAACAGGAACAACAACAGAAACAACAACAACAGAAACAACAACAGGAACAACAACAGAAACAACAACAACAACAGGAACAACAACAGAAACAACAACAACAACAGAAACAACAACAGAAACAACAACAGAAACAACAACAGGCACAACAACAGGAACAACAACAGAAACAACAACAACAACAGGAACAACAACAGGAACAACAACAGGAACAACAACAGGAACAACAACAACACCAATAGCTTCAACAGCATCCGGTCGGTTGGTTTTCCACCTTCCGTAACATCCATTCCGTTTTGTGTCTGGCCCTGTGCGATCACTAAGTCATTACCTACATTAATTTTTATTGACTGTAGCAGTATCATCCCTCCCCAACCTCCCTACCTCCCCCATCCCCCAACCCTTAACTTCCCCGTCCCCAACCCCCCACCACCCTCCCCCCCCCCTCTCCCCTCCCAGCTTCCATTTATTTGTTCATCATTACCATAGACCGTGTTTTTGCGCTCGGTAGGAGAGGAAAGCTACTGCAACCTGCCACCTAATTCCCATCTCAGAACGCACAAAAGAGTATTCAAACTCATTGTGTGCATTCAACAACAACAACAACAATATCAGCTGCTACAGCCACAGCAACAATACATGTTTGTATAGGCCGGTGACAACTGCGGCATGAAAGAGAAAACCAAACTGACCGCATTGAAAATCATGATCTGGCTATATAAATAATTCAGGACGGCTATTGACAAAACAGATAATGGCAGACGAGTCCATGGAATCGAAAGGGATGTAATGATTGAGTGAATATCAAAGGAAGATTATTAATGATACTATGTACAGGGCGTGTTCAAATGACACCGGACTAAACTGCAACAAGTGAACATATGTACGATGCGCATGATGACGTAACTTCTGGTGTAAACAGCAGATACCAATCGTCAAGTTTGCACAATTTCAGTATCCTTCGATTCATAGTTTTCACAGCAGACCGTTGAAAACATGGCTGGTGTGATACGGAATCCGGTCAGTTCAGCGGTGATCAGCGAGCGGTGTTTCGGTTTCTAACAGCTGAAGGATGTCGACCAGTTGATATTCATCGCAGAATGCAGGCAGTGTATGGTGACAAAAGTGTGTCGAAGATAATAGTGAAGAACTGGACAACGATATTTAAAGAATTACGTGTGTTAACGAAAGATCTTCCGAGACCAGGTCAGGCGTATATTGTTGGGTTAACTCACGACCTTCTTTAAACATCGTTGACCAGTTCTTCACTGTTGTCTTCGACACACTTTTGTCACCATACACTGCCTGCACTCTGCGATGAATATCAACTGGTCGACATCCTTCAGCGGTTAGAAACCGAATCCACACTCGCTGATCAACTCTGGACGGATTCCGTTTCACATCCGCAATGTTTAAACGATCTGCTGAGGATACTTTGAATCGGAGGATACTCCAATTTTGTGGACTTGACGGATAATGTGTGCTGTTTACACCAGAAGTAACGTCATCATGAGTATCGTACGTATGTTCATTTGGTGCAGCACAGCTAGGTCCAGTTTCATTTGAACACGCCTGGTATCTGGTCACGGCCGTCAGGCAAATGAGCGAAGGTCACTGATAATTTCCAGATGTTCTAGTTGTTGAGTCAGATGACATGAAATGCCATTTCCGTTGGAGGAAGTCGTCCTTGGCCTAATCCAGTCAATAGGCAACACAAATCTGGTTAGGCTAAACTAATTTCGAGAGGCTCCGCGAAACCGTGTTCTTTTGGAGGGGTTTTAGTCTTGATACGAAACTAAGTCTACCGCGCTGTAGAGCTGCGATACGCGGACTGCGTCCCGCTAGAAACATAAATCACTTCCACACAAGCTGTCAAAAGGCAAATACAATATAAAGTATGATAACAAGAAATATTAAACATAGCAGCAAAGAAGTGATAGTCAAACTGCATAAAGCATTAGTTCGACCTAGATTGGAGTACTGTATACAGGTGTGGAGTCCTTATCATAGAGGGGATATAGATATGCTGGAAAAACCGGTCTACGGTGTCTAAAAAAGAGAAGGATTAGAGGAGATGTAATACAGGTTAATAAGATAATCAAAGGAAATGTTACATTAGACTACAAGTTTTTTTTTCAAAATACAACCACCTACAAAAGCAAAAGCGGATAGCTACAAATTAAATAAAGAAAGTCTAGATTAGAAATTTGGAAATATATTGTTAGTCATAGAGTGGTGAATGCTTGGAATACATTGTCATAGGAAGTAGTAGAGGCAATGAGAATTAATGCATATGGCTTGGCTTGGCTTGGCTTCGTTCGTTCTCAATCTCCCACTACCAAACCCTGAAAGGGCTGAAGTAGCAGAATGTAGTCCAGAGAACGGAATGCGTTGTGTCATAGTTTACAGCTTGACTGCGATATTTGCACATTTCGATTCAACACATCCGACTTCAGCAAGCAGTTTTTTAGTACTGGGTTAGCATTCCCTTTTCGATCCCTTCTCCTTAGCCAGTCTGCCCTGCTGCAGCATGTTATCCAGCATCACCGCGTGGAGGTGTAGAAGGGTTTTGGCCGCTCTGGTTCGGTGGCCCTGACGCTCGCAGTCAGCTATGGGTCGCTGACCACTGCAGTTCATGCGCTGCTCAGCATCTTGATCCCAATTAATGCATATAAAAGTAAATTGAATGCACATAGCTTTTAAAACAAGAGAATATAAATAAAACTGATTGTATGCATACTCGTCAGAAGCTTCTATATCAGCATAAATGCGCTAAGTTAAGTCACCGTGGATTGTTGAGAATACAGTGGCCAGATTATCTAGATCTTTTGTCGTGCAGTCCCAGCCAAGCACAAGAGAGACGTGTGGTGATATATGTTTATGTGAGACTATAAGACTGTCACTTTGATAGATTAGCAGGATGCAATAGTTGAGGGATTCAGGTAGAAAGCACACCACGCTTGATATGCATGTGAATAAAACACAAATAAAGTAAGTACAAGAATTGAGAATTTTGCGAGAGGTTTTTACTGAGGATGATAGACTCGACAGAGATATAGAGACGATAGAGCAGAAGGCAAAAGCTATCACCTACCAGCTGTCTCCTCTACTAAGACATCCCAAGATTTCCCTCCACGCAAAAAAGAAGATGATAAATAGTATCTTCATCCCAACCCTGTTCTACCAGTACCAAACAAAGGCATTGAATAAGGCCCTGAAACGAAAGTTAGCTACCTGCAAAATGCGTCGCCTGCAAAGGTCACAGAACACCAGAAAAGACAGAATCACAAATATGAGTTTTTATTCGGGAGAAGGTTGGAACAATTCCCTGCCTACAGTACATCGATCAACAAAGAATGAATTGGTTTGACCACATTGTGAGAATGCAGCCAGACCACATTGTTCATGCAACCTTCTACAGGTCAACATCAGAAAGAAGGGCTAGAGGTAGACCGAGAAAAAGGTGGATAAACAGCGTAAACAAGGCCTGCCATAAAATGGGGGAAAATGTTCCTCAGGTCACGAGAGTGGTGATAGACAAATACATACCACGACACTGGGCTACAACCCGGTAGAAAGTGAGACGACACTGGGCTACAACCTGGTAGAAAGTGAGACGACACTGGGCTACAATCCGGTAGAAAGTGAGACGACACTTGGCTACAACCTGGTAGAAAGTGAGACGACAAAAGGCAAATACATACTACGACACTGGGCTACAACCCGGTAGAAAGTGAGACGACACTGGGCAACAACCCGGTAGAAAGTGAGACGACACTGGGCTTCAACCCGGTAGAAAGTGAGACGACACTGGGCTTCAACCCGGTAGAAAGTGAGACGACACTGGGCTATAACATGGTAGAAAGTTAGATGACAAAAGAAGAAGAAGAAGAATAGTAGACGCTGTGCACATAATTTCAGCTCTTTAGGTTATTGGGGATGATGATGATGATGATGATGATGATGATATATCTGTGAGCTGGCAACTCTTGACAGCCCAATGCCTCCCGGACAAAAAGCACACATCCTCCTCAATTGTTGTAGTGATGTGTAGAGGTTGTTGTGTATGGTGGGGTAGGGTGGGAGCAGCAGGTCGCACAGATCGTCCAGCCATGGGCTGGACTCACTCCTCCTAGTCGTGGCAGAATCTGCAGTTTGCTTCACGTAGTGGGTCTAATCTATTCAGATGTTTGTTGAGAGAGGCGTGGCCTGTTCTCAGCTTGAAGATCAAACTCTGGTCTCTTCGTTTGTTGAGGGGGGCATGGCCTATTCTCAACTTGAAGATCAAACTCTGGTCTCTTCGTTTCAGTTTCTTGACTGGGTCCTGGGGATCTGGTTTTGCTTGGTGTTTGAAATATATTCGGCCTGTCTGGGATATGGCCCACTGATCTAGCCACTCCTGTCTGGGATGTGGCCCACTGATCTAGCCACTCCTGTCTGGGATGTGGCCCACTGATCTAGCCACTATTGTCTGGGACGTGGCCCACTGATCTAGCCACTCCTGTCTGGGATGTGGCCCACTGATCTAGCCACTCCTGTCTGGGATGTGGCCCACTGATCTAGCCACTCCTGTCCGGGATGTGGCCCACTGATCTAGACACTCCTGTCTGGGATGTGGCCCACTGATCTAGCCACTCCTGTCTGGGATGTGGCCCACTGATCTAGCCACTCCTGTCTGGGATGTGGCCCACTGATCTAGCCACTCCTGTCTGGGATGTGCCCCACTGATCTAGCCATTCCTGTCTGGGATGTGCCCCACTGATCTAGCCACTCCTGTCTGGGATGTGGCCCACTGATCTAGCCACTCCTGTCTGGGATGTGGCCCACTGATCTAGCCACTCTTGTCTGGGATGTGCCCGTTATTTTTCAGGATTTGCGTGCAGGAGATCATTGTGGAAGTTGATTACAATAGGAGAAATAGAAGTCAACCCAAACGGTCAACGGTCATGTACGCAAACGGACAACGGGCATGTACGCAAACGGACAACGGGCATGTACGCAAACGGACAACGGGCATGTACGCAACCGGACAACGGGCATGTACGCAACCGGACAACGGTCATGTACGCAACCGGACAACAGGCATGTACGCAAACGGACAACAAGCATGTACGCAAACGGAATACGGTGATTTACGCAAACGGACAATGGTCATGTACGCAAACGGACAACGGTCATATACGCAAACGGACAACGATCATGTACGCAAATGGACAACGGTCATGTACAGTGAGATTCCAGAATTATAGTTATGAGGAAAGACTTAGAAAAACCGGCCTACAGTGTCTAGAAGAGAGGAGAGTTCGTGGTGAGTTAATACAGGTTTATAAGATGATCAGAGGAATGGATAAATTAGACTATAACAAGTTTGTTTTTATTAAAATACATCCACCCACAAGAACAAGAGGGCATAGCTACAAGTTGACTAAAGAGAGGTCCAGATTAGATATTAGGAAATATTTTTTTAGTCAGTGAATGGTGAATGCTTGGAATGCATTGCCAAGGGAGGTAGTGGAGGCAGGGACAGTTAATGTATTTAAGAATAAATTGGATGCGCATAGCTTTTAGAGCAAGCTGATGGAAATGAAACCGGTTGTATACAGACTCTGCAGAGTTTTTCAAACCAGTATAAAGACGTTAAGTTAAGTTATAGAACTGCACCAAATATTATGTACACAGAAAAACGCACTGGCCAAGAGAAATATCACAGAACTGTCTCGAATATTATGCCCAGAGAACAACATATTGGCCCTGAGAAACAATACATGGATTTACAACAAACAGAAAAGCGAATGCCAGAGACAGCTTTATAGAGAAGAACAGTATATGTTGAAGAGGACGAAACAAGATGATGGTAGTGATGATGGCAAATAAGAAGTAAGATAAAGTCCCCAACACTTTCTCCCCGACGGCAGTGTCTACTATGAGAATACCTTTAGCCATAATAACCAGCATCGAGGACTATCACCAGGGTGGCGCGAAACATTTCTGATCGAGACCCTCACTTCTCATGCGTTTCGGGCTTCCTGGAAACAGCCTGAGCCACAACAGTATTTCCAACGAGGTGGGGATCGCCAAGGTAATCCACATAGTGGTGTAGGACTACACCTGGGAGGTAAAGGGCTCGTCTCTCAAAGGGATGAACAGAAATATTGGACGATTGAATCCCGCAAGTTTCAAGGGACACCCAAGTCACAAGGGAGGTAAGACCAGAGTAACTACATCCTGAGTTAGTTGCCCATCGCAAGTAATTCTGTCGACATCAAGAGACGGTTTATTCTTATTTTGATGATGTAACATGCGCTGTATTTGGAAGTAAGTGCTCTGATCATCTACTCCTCTCTCTCTCTCTATCTCTCTCTCTATCTCTCTCTCTCTCTCTCTCTCTCTTTCTGCGGTACCTTGGACCAATAAGGGTTTACTAAAGGGAGATCGTGCTTAACAAATCTATTATAATGTATGGAGAAGGTTGCTAAAATGAAATGTGGAGCGGAGACGGGGACGTTATTTATCTACATTTTGCAAAGGCCTTTGAAAGAGTACCTCATCAAAGATTATTTCTGAAGTTAAAATCACATGAAATAGGTGGACAAGTTGCCAAATGAATTGAAAATTGGTTAACGTGAAGAAGGCAGAGAGTGGGCACAGTGGAGTGCCACAGGGCTCGGTTTTGGGACCAATTTTGTTCTTGATATATATAAGTGATTTGGACATTGTTATGGGATCCATGATTGCAAAATTCGCGGATGACGTAAAACTGTGCAGTAGTGTCTCATCTAAAGCGGAAGTGGATATATTGATGTCGGATTAAGATAAAATTCGAGAATGGTCTGTAAGCTGGCAAATGGAGTTTAATGTAGATAAATGTACAGTCATCCACTTGGGTATATCCAATATGGAACATAGTTACAGAATGAGAGAGAACAATATTAGAAAGATAGGTAAGGAAAGGGACCTATGGGTTATAATAGATCATACAGGTAAGGTGAGTGAGCAAGTTCAGGTAGCAGTGAAAAAGGCAAATGCAATGTTAGGTATGATAACAAGAAATATTAAACATAGGAGCAAGAAAGTGATAGTCAAACTGTAGAAAGCTTTAGTTAGACCTAGATTGGAGTACTGTGTACAGGTGTGGAGTCCTTATCATAGAGGGGATATAAACATGCTGAAAAGAATTTTTTTTAAAACAAAAGCGAAACAGCTGATAGTGGGATTCCAGAATTACAGTTATGAGGAACGATTCGGAAAAACCGGCCTACTGTGTCGAGAAGAGAGACAAATTCGATGGGACAAGACAGGTTTATAAGATGATCAGAAGAATGGATAAATTAGACTATAACAAGTTTTTCAAAATACAACCACCCACAAGAACAAGAGGGCATAGCTACAAATTAGCTAGAGGTCCAGATTAGATATTAGGAAATATTTTTTTAGTCAGAGAGTGGCGAATGTATAGAATGCATTGCCACAGGAGGTAATGGAGACATTGACAATTAATGCACTGAAGAATAGATTCGATGCGCATAGCTTTTAGATCAGGGAATACACAAAAAATGATGCCTATTACCAGTTGAACAGAACAGAGCAGGTCGTGGTCTTCAGACTTTGCACTGGCCACAATAGACTGAGGTACCACCTATTCAACAAATTGAAGATAGGTGGCACTGACGAATGCCCGTGTGGTACCGGGAAAATGGCCGCTGAGCATTTGCTGCAAAACTGCCCGACATACGAGGATCAGAGAGAGCAGATGTAGCCATCACCAGTGGCAACACTAGACAAGCTCTATGGCAGTGTTGACAGCCTCGGGATAAAGGCTGCCTTTTTCGAAAAAATAATGGTTACTGTCTGACTGCGTACGATGAAGAAGAAGATCAGGGAAAAGGTAAAGAAACGTTGTATACAAACTCTGCAGAGTCTTCTAAATCAGTATAAAGAAGTTAAGTCAAGTTAGGTTAAGTGACAAGATTAAGTCATGAGGCCTGGAGATAACTCAGCATACAGGCGCTCTCGCGACTGTACCTAGCCAAACTGTGCACAGCGTGACTGGAACCATGTGCATCGGGATTAAGAAATGAACGTGTCACCAGTCGTCTCGACTCGTCGTCCTGCCACTGGTCCAAGGTAGCTCGGGACCAGAGAGTGAGGTTGATGATCAGCGTAATTGCATCGTCTCTAAAATCCAAATACAGCGCAAGCTAACATCAAGACGAAACCGTCTGATGATGTCAACCATCTTCGCTTGCGATGGACAGATAACTGATCTCTACCCATATGTTAGATGGCACATGAACAAAAAGGCAAAGGCAAAGGCCCCCGTCCATCGCAGACGATGATGGCATAATGTATTTGATACCGCTATTTTTAGTAAGGATTAACTGCGTTACTTTTATCCTCACTCTATCGTCTCGAGCCACCCGACCCAGGTGGCAAGTCAAGGACAAGACGACTAGGGGGCGACTAGATGCAGGGGAATCCGCACCAAGCACCCGTGAAAAAGACGGCGGAGTCCGGAATTGAACCCACACCAGCTGATCACGAGGTTCAACTAATTTGGGAAGATTTGTAACTTGATTTTTTGAATTATGGGCAGTGTCCGTTAAGCCTACTTTGTTCGATTTCTACATGCCAGGAGATTTTTAATATGCTCGATACTGACTGCGGGAGTCGGATCTCCCTACCCAGAGATCAGGGAAATTTTTACCAGAAGATCCTCGGGAAAAAAAATCCCGGTCTCCAACGTGATTCGAACCCAAGACCTTCGGCACCCGAGACAGACACCTCCCTTCGAGACCACTGAGCTCCTCCCACTCCCCCCCCCCCCTACTCACCCTCTCCTCGCCTCCCCCTCCCATTTCAAATTTATTTTTATCTTCGAATTCTACTTTCAAATTTCAACGGCTTGGCAGCATGCTAAGGTATAACACTTCCCAGGCGCCAGGTATGCTGCTAAAAAGGTATACTATGGCTCCTAACATTCTAGGATCAGGGTTGTACTCACTCGCTCAATTCCTCCGAGTCGCGGCGAACATCCAGCATCACGCATGGCTCCTGCATGTTTTGCATGGCTAACATATTTTATTTACCTGGCTCCTAGATTTTTGATTGACAACATTTTTGCATGACTCCAACATTTTTGCATGGCTTCTAGATTTTTGCATGGTTCCTACATTTTTGCATGGCTTCTACATTTTTGCGTGGCTTCTAGATTTTTGCATGGCTTCTAGATTTTTGCAGGGCTCCTACATTTTTGCATGACTTCTAGATTTTTGCATGACATATTTTATGTACGTGGCTTCTAGATTGTTTCATGGCTCTTAGATTTGTGCATGGCTTCTACATTTTATGTACATGGCTAACAGATTGTTTCATGGCTCCTAAATTTTTGCATGATATATTTTATTACGTGGCTACTAGATTGTTTCATGGCTCCTAGATTTGTGCATGGCTTCTACATTTTATGTACATGGCTAACAGATTGTTTCATGGCTCCTAAATTTGTGCATGATATATTGTATGCACATGGCTACTAGATTGTTTCATAGCTCCTAGATTTTTTTAAAATGAATTCTAGATTCGAATTTCATGGCTCACGATCTGTATTTACCTGGCTCCTAGATTTTTTACGCGGTTCTAAAATTGTATTTTACTGGCTCCAAGATTTTTACTTACCTGGCTCTATTAATTTTTGCCGGAATCCTAGACGTTATTTCTCTGACATATATATTCGGTTTATCTGACTTGATCTTATTTACTAGACCTTAGATATGTTTACATGACTCCCAGATCTTATTTGTAGGACTCAAATATGTTGACCTGAATTCTAGTTTATATTTACCTGACTTCTAGATTATGTTAACCTGACTTCTAGATTATGTTTACCTGACTTCTAGACTATGTTTGCCTGACATCTAGATTATGTTTACCCGACATCTAGATTATGTTGACATGGCATCTAGGTTATGTTTCAATGACTTCTAGATTATATTCACGTGACTTCTAGATTATGTTTACCTGCCACCTATATCTTACCTGGCTCCGCAATTCTAAACAAACTTGTCACCTCTGTGCCAACGTTGAAAACAAATAACCCTTCCACTACCCCGCTACCCTAGTTTATGATACTCTTAACACACTGACACTACACACTCAACGCCCCTCTGAGGTCTGTATCATAAGACGCTCTCTAGCTGCTATAAAGATATCACCGGTCTTGGATAAGGTAAGTAAAGAGTCAAAATAAAACTTTTTCCGCGAACAAGAAGAAGAGAAATAAAAGAAGAAGAAAATACTTCAAACTTACATCAGTGGATTTTCTTTTAATAATCCATGAAACGAAAGGTGAGATATCCAGCAGTAGGTCCGAGTGATCCAAAACACAACAAGGGAAAATTGACAATTCAAGGTTTGGATGTGACAGTTATGTGTCAAAGATTCCTTCCAGGCGCGACGTCTCCTAACTTTCAATTCGTGCCAGCTTATAGCGTTCTCTTTACATCAGTGGGAAGATCGCGCGCTCGCTGTCCCTGGTCGTTGGACTGAACACTCCAGCCTTCGATTTGAACGTAGCTGAACAGCCCGCGACGTATGGGGGGTGGGGAAAGGGGGGAGGGCATATCACGAAGGTCGAACTGCTAAGCGCTGCTCGCCAGAGAGAGTGTTTCCGCGTTGAATTAAGGAAAGGAGACCTGGGTCTGGAAACGCTTCTGACGACGCGACGACCCGCCACTTGTCGTTATTATGTGAGAAAATCTTTCCGATACTGTTTCTACTTTGAAACCTCCCGAGGATGTGGTGGTAGGGGGTTGCGAGCAAGCAGTTAGTGGAACATCTCACAATTAAAACGTTATATTCTACTTATTCTTCATTCGTTATAAAACTCCCGCTACCAAGCAACGAAGAGGGATTTGCAATTAAGCAGGATGTTGTCTGGAGAATGGGGGAAAAAAAAATGTAAAAGTTGTTTAATCAAAATTTTAAAATGGGTATGGTCAGATACGGCACCGAGACGAGAACACAAACAAAACCTACGTTACGACCAATAGGCTTTCATCAGGGACAACAAATAACAACAATACTGAACTAACAAATCAACATATAAGGAACAAATGGGCTACTTATCTGATAGTAGACCCAGTCTGTCTAAGCGACCGGTTGGGTCATATGCTGGACTGAATATGAAGGGGGCGATCAAATAAGGTGGCAAGGAGAGCGTAAGAAGTGAGGGGCGAATGCGCCGGATAAGCCAGTAGTGGCCAAATAAGGAAACGGAAAAATGGTAATCTTTCTTCTTCGTCTTCTTCTTCTCCTTCGTACGCTGTCAGACGACAACCTTTATTTTTTCGAAAAAAGCAGCGGTCATCCTGAGGCTGTCGACACTGCCATAGAGCTTGTCTAGTGTTGCCACTGGTGATGGCCACATGTGCTCTCTCTGATCCTCGTATGTCGGGAAATTTTGCAGCAGATGTTCAGCGGTCATTTTCCCAGTACCGGACATGCATTCGTCAGTACCACCTATCTTCAATTTGTTGAATAGGTGGTACCTCAGTCTATTGTGGCCAGTGCGAAGTCTGAAGATCACCACCTGCTCTCTTCTGTTCAACTGGTAGTAGGCATCATTTTTTGTGTAGCCAGTATGTTCTGTTTCCCATTTGGTCATGTATCTAGCTCTAATAAGACTTTTTGACTCTTCGTATGTCATACTAGTATCTGGTTGTGGTAGTCTTGCACCTTCTTTTGCCAGTCTGTCTGCCTGCTCGTTGCCTTGGATGTTACAGTGGGATGGAACCCACTGTACCACTACTCTGCTGGCATAGTTGACAGAGTACTGCTCTTAAATCATTAAGTTCAGTTTTTTTCTGAATTTTTAGTGATTTGACTACGGTGAATACGATCAAATGTGACTCCCAGGTAGTTTGGGTTGTCGTTTGGCTGCAGATATTTGCCGTTAAGACTTATTTTGGTGTTTTCGGGTTTGTTTGAAAGCGAGAATATCGTACATGTTGTTTTTTCCTCCTTTATTTTGACCAGCCATGAGTTCGCCCAGTCCTCCAGCGATGTTAGGGCCTGCTTCATCCGATTACTTGCTATGGTGAGATTATTTTCAGAGATCCACATAGCCAGATCGTCTGCAAACATTGAGCTATGGACTGTTCTTGGTATTTTCTCTGCGATGTTGTTTATATACACCAGGAAGAATGTGGGTGACAGTACTCCTCCTTGGGGTACTCCCTGCTCAAGTGTCACATTTTTGCTCATATGCCCTTGTACTTGAACTCTGGCTGTTCTGTTTTTGAGGTAGTGGCTGATCCATCTGTATATTTTCCCACAAACTTCACTTCTTTGTAGCTTGACTTTAAGTCCCTCTTTACAGACCTTGTCAAATTCCTTTTCTAGATCCACCCATACCGCTACTGTATGATTTTTCTCCTAGTAAGCATCCTCTATTTCCTGTGCTATGAGAGTGATCTGATCCTCAGTGGATATGTGCTGTCTAAAGCCTGCTTGCTGTGGAATTAGTATGTGTTTTTCTTCCAGATGCCACATCAGTCTGATGTTTATCACACGCTTCATCAGTTTTACTACACAGCTCAGTAGACTGATAGGCCTGTATCCATTTGGATCTGTTCTATCTTTTTCTTTCTCTGGTACTGGTATAAGTGCAGCGTCTTTCCATGCCTGAGGTATAATTCCCCTTTTCCAGCTTTGGTTCAGGACTGATAGTAACTTTCTCTTTGCTTTTTGGCCCAACCCCATCAGCATTTCGTTTGTTACGCCATCTTTTCCGGGCGAATTCTTTTTCTTTAAGGTTCTCATGGCCTCTTCCATTGCATTCATTGTTAGTTTTGCCATCATGTGCTCCTCTGGTGCCATATTGATGTTTTCGTGCCTCTGTTGTTCTTCACTAATGTCCGTATGCCTATCTGTAGGGACATTAATGTGGTTTGCTCTGGCATAATGTTCTATAAAGGTGTTTGCTGCCTTTTTTCCAGTGAGCATGTTGTCGCCCTGCTTGATGGTAATTTGTTTGTTTGATGGAGTTTCGTCATTTATGGCTCTGACTAACTTCCATAGTTTGTTCCCTTCTTTGTCTAAATTGAGGCTTTCTGTTTTGTTTTTCCAGCTTTCTCTTGCTGTTTGGTTTAGAGTGTATTTGTATTTCGCCGTGGTGGCTTTGAGGGCAATATTTGCCTCCATAGATTGTTCTCTCTCTGCCATGTTCCTAGCATTTGAGACTTCGTCTTCCGCTTTCTGCAATTCATCATTCCAATAAGGCTTGTAGTTTTGCCTTGCCCCTCTTGGGATGGTTTCAGCGGCTGCTCGCATTATTTCTTTGCTTAGGCTTTCCACCATGGGTTTCATATTGAAATAGTGATCCAAAGTGGGAGAACAAAAAGAAGGTGATATAAGCCAGGAGATAAAAAAAACGTAAGTCGCATGTCCTTTTACAGAACGTAATTTCTTACAACCGCCACCTATTTGGCTGTTATAAGTTTCTTGGCAAGTGTGCAGTACGGTAGGTTGGCAAGTGTGCAGTACGGTAGGTTGGCAAGTGTGCAGTACTTTAGGTTGGCAAGTGTGCAGTACTTTAGGTTGGCAAGTGTGCAGTACGGTAGGTTGGCAAGTGTGCAGTACTTTAGGTTGGCAAGTGTGCAGTACTTTAGGTTGGCAAGTGTGCAGTACTTTAGGTTGGCAAGTGTGCAGTACTTTAGGTTGGCAAGTGTGCAGTACTTTAGGTTGGCAAGTGTGCAGTACGGTAGGTTGGCAAGTGTGCAGTACGGTAGGTTGGCAAGTGTGCAGTACTTTAGGTTGGCAAGTGTGCAGTACTTTAGGTTGGCAAGTGTGCAGTACTTTAGGTTGGCAAGTGTGCAGTACGGTAGGTTGGCAAGTGTGCAGTACTTTAGGTTGGCAAGTGTGCAGTACTTTAGGTTGGCAAGTGTGCAGTACTTTAGGTTGGCAAGTGTGCAGTACTTTAGGTTGGCAAGTGTGCAGTACTTTAGGTTGGCAAGTGTGCAGTACTTTAGGTTGGCAAGTGTGCAGTACTTTAGGTTGGCAAGTGTCCAGTACTTTAGGTTGGCAAGTGTGCAGTACTTTAGGTTGGCAAGTGTGCAGTACTTTAGGTTGGCAAGTGTGCAGTACTTTAGGTTGGCAAGTGTGCAGTACTTTAGGTTGGCAAGTGTGCAGTACTTTAGGTTGGCAAGTGTGCAGTACTTTAGGTTGGCAAGTGTGCAGTAATTTAGGTTGGCAAGTGTGCAGTACTTTAGGTTGGCAAGTGTGCAGTACTTTAGGTTTGGCACGTGTGCAGTACGGTACGTTGCCATTACTTTCCGTACGTGGAGGAGCATTCGCTCCTCGAGAAATTCGAGAGAAAAAAACCAGTGTCGGCCAATCTGGACACAAGTGGGAATCGAACCCGGAACGTTGGGATTGTGAAAACCGAGCGAGTTTCACCCATAGGCCACGTAACCTCCCCGCCGGGAAGTGGTGACATTAATATAAGAGGTTGGAAGGGGGGGGGGGGGCTAATAGGAGAAAGGGGGAGGGCAAAAGAAGACAAATAGATGGGGGCAAGTGTGAGGTTTTAAGAAAAGTTATGGAAGATGCCATGCGGTTGGAGACAACCCATGCTGGAGATAAGTCTATTCTCAAGGGCAAATCGATGACGATCGTCAGATAAGCACGAAACTAGACCAGTGACACTAACCTCAGCCTTACCCCGGTGCTCAAGACCATTGAAGTGGCTGGCAATTGGGGAACCAGTGCGGTTGCGGATATCATTGAGGTATTGGCGGAAACGCTCATTCCGGATAATTGAATGCGCTGTGTCGAAGTGTACAGCTTGACTGTGATATTTGCACCTTTCGGTCCTATACATCCAACTTCAGAATGAATTTTTTAGTATCGGGTTAGCCTTCTCTCTTCAATGCCTTCTCCTTAACCAGTCTGATCTAGTGTAGCCTGTTATCCAGGATATCGCGTGGAAGTTTAAAAAGGGGATTAGAATTCATTCATCAGCAAAGTTCTAAAACTGTGGAGGAAAAGTTAGTAGCATGCCCTTTGCAAAACGTGGCTTTTTCAAACCTACAACCTATTTGACTATTTTGAGTTTTTTGACAAGTGGGCGGAACTGTAGGTTGCCAGTACTTTCTGTACATGTGGAGCGATAAAAATCCATGCCTGCCCAACTGGACATGAGCGTGATTCGAACCTGGTGCGTTAGGATTGAGAAACGGACACTTACACATCGGCCACGCACACTCCATACTTCTATGGGAAGTTTCTTCAAAGCAGTAAAAAAAATTGACGCTAAAGACGGACGTACTGAGTAGTTAGACGCAAAACACTGTCTTAGAAAACGATAAACGTTTTTGATATACCATGCCCTGTTTACAGATGCCCTGGCCGTAGTCACAGCACTAAAAAGCAAGAAAAATACTGAAATTAATGATTTAAGAGCAGTACTCTGTCAACTATGCCAGCAGTCCGCACCAAAAAGAGTAGTGGTACAGTGGGTTCCATTTCACTGTAACATCCAAGGCAACGAGGAGGCAAACAGACTGGCAAAATAACGTGCAAGACTACCACAACCAGATTTTAGTGTGACATACGAAGAGTCAAAAAGGCTTATTAGAGCTAGATACATGACAAAATGGGAAACAGAACATACTGGCTACACAAAAAATGATGCCTATTACCAGTTGAACAGAAGAGAGCAGGTCGGGGTCTTTATACTTCGCACTGGCCACAACAGACTTAGGTACCATCTATTCAATTAACGAATGCATGTGAGGTACTGGGAAAATGACCGCTGAACATCTGCTGCAAAACTGCCCGACATACGAGGATCAGAGAAAGCACATGTGGCAATCACCAGTGGCAACACTAGACAAGGTCTATGGCAGTGTCGACAGCCTCAGGATGACCGCTGCTTTTTTCGAAAAAATATAGGTTGACCTCTGACAGCGTACGATGAAGAAGAAGAAGAAGAAGAAGAAGAAGAAGAAGAAGAAGATATACCATGCGCGGCAGATAATGCAGAAATCAGTATTCTCCAGTTTGATCTGTGTGACGTCCCTCTTTTCAGTTCATAAATATTGTTCAAGCCCATAGTAGAGTCCTCTCTGACGATTGTTCTGTGGAGAATTTCTTTCGCTCTTCCTCTTTTCCTGCTGAAAGACGGTGACTACGTACATGTCTGTAGAGGTAGTCTGTTTCTGTCCATGCTAAGAACATGTCCGATGAATGTCCACTGTTTTTTCCTGATGAGTGATGAAACATATAGTTGAATATCTCTAATTATTTTGTTCGTTATGAATTTCTCCCAGCCAATGTTCAACAATTTTCTAAGACAATTATTCTCGAACGCATTTAAGCAGCAGGCAGGAAAGCAAGTGGTCATTTTCACAGACGCCCTCGCAGTGTTAATGGCGCTCAAGAACCAGCACAAAAATGAACTTGGTGCTCTGGCAGACTCGCTCGAACGCCTGTCCTAGTGCTTTAAAGAAAGCACAGTTCAGTAGTTACCAGCCCACTGTGGCATTCCAGGCAACGAGGAGGCGGACAGACTCGCCAGAGAGGGAGGAATGCTACAGCAGAGTGATACAGAAATCACATACAATGAGACAAAAGCTTTCATCAGGGCAAAGTACAATGCAAAATGGAACAAAGACCACCCTGCCCACATAGAAAACGATGCCTACCATCAACTCTCCAGGCGAGACCAGGTGATAATTCTCCGACTATGCACAGGTCACAACAGACTTAGATGCCATCTGTACAACAAGTTTAAGATTGGCACTGCAGACCATTGTGCCTGCGGTACAGTCCACATGAAGGCAGAACATATTTTGCAGTCATGTCCACTGTATACGGACAAAAGAAGTAGCATTTGGCAACAGCCAGTGTCATCCACAAGAAGCTGTACGGAAGCAAACAGAGCCTTGAGTCGACTGCTGCCTTTGTTAGAGTCATTAAAGTTGAGGTCTGAAGATGAACGAGGAAGAAGAAGAATGCATTTATTCCCTTTTCCAAGTGCTAAAGAAAAAATAAACAAATAATGCGAAGCTTGGGGAGATACAGAAAGTCATTAGTCAATAAACAAAACTCGTGTATGTAATGGCTCACTGATCGTACAATGACAGACACAAAACGCATGTAGGTAAGGGCTCACTGATCGTGCAATGACAGACACAAAACGCATGTAGGTAAGGGCTCACTGATCGTGCAATGACAGATACAAAACGCATGTAGGTAAGGGCTCACTGATCGTGCAATGACAGACACAAAACGCATGTAGGTAAGGGCTCACTGATCGTGCAATGACAGACACAAAACGCATGTAGGTAAGGGCTCACTGATCGTGCAATGACAGACACAAAACGCATGTAGGTAAGGGCTCACTGATCGTGCAATGACAGATACAAAACGCATGTAGGTAAGGGCTCACTGATCGTGCAATGACAGACACAAAACGCATGTAGGTAAGGGCTCACTGATCGTGCAATGACAGACACAAAACGCATGTAGGTAAGGGCTCACTGATCGTGCAATGACAGATACAAAACGCATGTAGGTAAGGGCTCACTGATCGTGCAATGACAGACACAAAACGCATGTAGGTAAGGGCTCACTGATCGTGCAATGACAGACACAAAACGCATGTAGGTAAGGGCTCACTGATCGTGCAATGACAGACACAAAACGCATGTAGGTAAGGCCTCAGTGATCGTGCAATGACAGACACAAAACGCATGTAGGTAAGGGCTCACTGATCGTGCAATGACAGACACAAAACGCATGTAGGTAAGGCCTCAGTGATCGGGCAATGACAGACACAAAACGCATGTAGGTAAGGCCTCGGTGAGTGCATTTAGGAAAGACAACACAAAAGTAACATTACGGAAGGTACAAGATGAACGTTCCAGAATGTTGTGGCTGTTATTGTTGTTGCTGTTATTGTTGTTGTTGTTACTGTTGTTGCTACTGTTCTTGTTGTTGTTGTCATTGTGGTATTGTCGTTGTTCCTGCTGTTGTTGTTTTTTGCTGCTGTTGTTGCTGTTGTTGCTTCCTCTGTTGTTGTTGCTGCTGCTGGTGTTGTTGTGTTGTTATTATTGTTGTTGTTGTTGTTGAATGCACATACTGAGTGAGATTACTCTTTCATTGCGCTCTGAAAAGGACGTTAAGTGGCGGGTTGCTGTAGCATTTCTCATATCGCGAACGTGCTGATGAAGGGGGATAAGGTCCTCCAGGCAGTTTTGTTACGCTGTGCTTTATCTGCGTCTCCCTCATTACTACGGGGATCACGTCGGCTGGTAGGGGGAGATGATTCGGACTGACAGGCGAGTAGCGAGAGACAGTGTAGCAACTGCAATAGTGTGTTCGCATGGTTTAGCCTACAGCACAATGCAAGATCCCAGACATGTGTGTGAAATTTTGCGAATGACAATGAGATTGAACGCTGAGGTATATTCCAGAAAAAAGTCCACAGAGTGGCGGATGTGGCCACATCCCCATGAAACACTTGAAAAACACCATCTGTTTGAGTGTCCAGGTTTTGCCGGTGTTATGAAATAGATTTCCTCTACAGAGCCTGACGAATGAAACACCTTGTACGGAACTAAACAGCAGCTCACAAACAATCGCAGATACCACAAAATGGTATTGGGTTATAGGGCAAGAGCCACCGGATGCCGTACCAATAGCCAAACAACGAGGTATCTATCAGTATCCAGGCCATTGTATCCATCAGTATCCAGACCTTTGTATCCATCAGTATCCCGACCTTTGTATCCATCAGTATCCCGACCTTTGTACTCATCAGTATCCAGACCTTTGTATCCATCAGTATCCAGGCCTTTGTATCCATCAGTATCCCGACCTTTGTACCCATCAGTATCCAGACCTTTGTATCCATCAGTATCCCGACCTTTGTACCCATCAGTATCCAGACCTTTGTATCCATCAGTATCTCGACCTTTGTACCCATCAGTATCCAGACCTTTGTATCCATCAGTATCCCGACCTTTGTATTCATCAGTATCCAGACATTTGTATCCATCAGTATCCAGAACTTGGTGTCCATCATTATCCAGACATTTGTATTCATCAGTATCCAGACCTTTGTATCCATCAGTATCCAGACCATTGCCAATTTATTGAAAGAGACTTAGTGCCTATGGGCATGCCCGAATTGCAGTGAAGTCAGTTCTTCGAAGCAAAACAGAACATACACCAGGTACCCATGTACAACTAACAAATATATTATAATTCATCGAGGACCTTACTAAATTCATAGATAAAGGGGAGCCAGTGGATGTTATTTGTCTGGATTTTGCAAAGGCCTTTGATAGAGTACCTAATCAAAGATTATTTTGAAAGTTAAAATCACATGGAATAGGTGGGGAAGTTGCCAAATGGATTGACAATTGGTTAATAGGAAGAAGGCAGAGGGTGGGCATAAATAAGGAGTACTCTGAGTGGTGTGAAGTGAAAAGTGGTGTGCCACAGGAATCAGGTTTGGGACCAATTTTGTTCTTGATTTATATAAACGATTTGGAAATTGATATGGGATCCATGATTGAAAAATTTGCTGATGGCACAAAACTATACAGTAGTGTCTCATCTAAAGCAGAAGTGGATATATTGAGGTCGGATTAAGATCCAATTTGAGAGTGGCCTGTAAGCTGGCAAATGGAGTTTAATATAGAAAAATGTACAGTCATCCACATGGGTATATCCAATATGGAACATAATTACAGAATGGGCGAGAACAATATTAGAATGATAGATAAGGAAAGGGACCTAGGGGTTATAATATCATACAGTTAGGTCGGTGAGCAAGTTCAGGTAGCAGTGAAAAAGGCAAATGCTATGTTAGGTATGATAAAAAGAAATATTAAATATAGGAGCAAGGAAGTGATAGTCAAACTGTATAAAGCATTAGTTAGACTCACATTGGAGTTCTGTGTACAGGTGTGGAGTCATTATCATAGAGGGGACATAAACATGCTGGAAAGAATACAAAAAGAGCGACAAAGCTGATAGTGGGATTCCAGAATTACAGTTATGAGGAAAGACTCAGAAAAACCGGCCTACAGTGTCTATAAGAAAGAAGAATTCGAGGTGACTTAATACAGGTTTATAAAATGATCAGAGGAATCGATAAATTAGACTATAACAAGTTTTTTTTTAAATACAGCCACCCACAATAACAAGAGAGCATAGCTACAAATTAACTAAAGAAGAGTCCAGATTAGATATTAGGAAATACTTTTTTGTCAGACAGTGGTGAATGCTTGGAATACATTGCCACAGGAAGTAGCGGAGGCAGGGACAATTAATGCCTTTAAGAATAAATTGGATGCGCATAGCTTTTAGAGCATGGTGATGTAAATTAAACTGGTTGAATACAGACTCTGCAGAGTCTTCTAAACCAGCATAAAGACGTTAAGTTTTAAGTTTAAATTTATTACACGTGCGTCTTGTTGTTCATGTCAGTACTTATTACACGTGTTTCTTGTTGTTCATGTCAGTACTTATTACACGTGTTTCTTGTTGTTCATGTCAGTACTTATTACACGTGTTTCTTGTTGTTCATGTCAGTACTTATTACACGTGTTTCTTGTTGTTCATGTCAGTACTTATTACACTTGTTGCTTGTTCTTCATGTCAGTACTTATTATACGTGCGTCTTGTTACTTACATAATGAAAACATGTTACCTGTTTCTTGGGTCAATGTATTTGACCGCAGGATATGCTTCGTTCATTAACATTCCCTCTTGGCGTTTCTAGTTAGTGAACTTAATTGTACGCTTCTATTGCGTATTAATTTGACTTCTTGAGATTCTCAGTTCGGTTTGCGTTTACGACTTTTGAATTAAACCAAAGATCGATAATGGACGTCATGAGAAATACACAAAGAACTCCATCCCGCTCGCAAAGAAGCAAATTTGCCCTTAGGCTTATGTCGTTAATTCGGATTGTATCTCTGTTAATAAATAATGTGCATTGACATTACTTTAGGCTACAGTATGGGTCAGAGTTTTCGATTTTCAGAGTGGTCTTCGTGCTTGGATATCGTATAAAATGTATGTATATATGTTGGAAATAAATTATATGTGTTGACATAACTTTAGGCCAAAGTGTCGGGTGTACGATTGTCAGAGCGGTTATCGTGCTTGGATATCGTATGAAATGTATGTGTATATATATATATATATATATATATATATATATATATATATATATATATATATATATATACATATATATATATGTTGGAAATAAATTATTATATGTGTTGACATAACTTTAGGCCAAAGTGTCGGGTGTACGATTGTCAGAGCGGTTATCGTGCTTGGATATCGTATAAAATGTATGTATATATGTTGGAAATAAATTATTTGTTGGCATAACTTTAGGACACAGTGTCGGGTGTACGATTGTCAGAGCGATTGTCGTGTTTGTGTTTAAGAAAACCTTAAACATACAGTCAAGACCAAGGCCATAGTCTACAATGCCTGTGTTGTCAGTACGCTCATATATGACAGTGCAGCGTGGACATAGTATGCCAAATAAGAGCATCACCTTCCCCCTACTGCGCCTTAGATCCATCCTTGGTGTCTTATGCTGGGACAGGGGGACAAATGCGCAGGTGCTTTCTCGCACCTGTCTTCAGGTGTCTGCACCTTTCTTTGACAATGAAGACTGCGATGGTGTGATCTTGTCCGTCCCATTAAAGACGGTTGCATCCTTAAAGACATTCTCTATGGGCAGCTGGCATGTGGTGAAAGAACTACTGGCCGACCACAGCTGCGGTTCAAAGACGCTTGTAAGCGGGACATGAAGGCTCTGGATATGGATCTGACATCTTCGGATGTAGCTGCAGACCGATCCAAATGGAGATGTAATCTGAAGAACCATCTCAGTCTGGGGGAGAAAAAGCTCATGCAACACAGGGGAGTGAAGAGACAACACAGGGAAGTGAAGAGACAACACAGGGAAGGAAAGATACAACACAGGAAAGTGAAGAGACAACACGGGGAAGGGAAGAGACAACACAAGGAAATGAAGAGACAACACAGGGAAGGGAAGAGACAACACAGGGAAAGGAAGAGACAACACAGGGAAGTGAAGAGACAGCACAGGGAAGGGAAGAGACAACACAAGGAAATGAAGAGACAACACAGGGAAGTTAAGAGACAGCACAGGGAAGTTAAGAGACAACACAGGGAAGTTAAGACACAACATGGGGAAGTGAAGAGACAACGGCGAAAGAAAACGGGAAAACCAAAAACTCAGTGGAGAGCGTCTATTCCAAGGTCACATTAACAAATAGTCAGACATGACTGAAAGGGACTACTATAGTCAGACATGATCAAAAGGGGCTAATATAGTCAGGCATGACTGAAAAGTGACTACTTACTAATCGTGTATGTATATCGAATAAAATATCTGTGTTTGTGCTGGTAATAAACTACATATCTTGACATAACTTTCTGTCAATGAGTCGCGCAGGGTGCACGATTGCCAAAATAATCACATAACTTGCATATCGTAGCAAATGTATTTGGCTATGCTCTTGCGCAGACTTCGTGTCAGATGGTCATAGGGAATGACAAACACAGATCTTTAGGAAAGAGCATCGCAAGGATCAGTATAGCGGAAAATTTGGGAAAGAAAGTAGGGATGGATCGAACATACACTCAGAAAGCTGCCGGAAAGCATAACCAGATATGTGTCTGGTTGGAACAAACAGAAAAAGAGACAGTGGTAATGTCAGTGAACACATGGCAGCGATCGGTCAAGCAGGAAGTTAAGTTCAATGCGGATCTAGAGACGGGCGCTAAAATAGGCGGTATAGAATACAAACAAAGAGTAATAATCAATTGTTGAATTTATTTGTTTCCGATCTCATCACGTATCAACATTTTTAGTACGCGCCGTTCCCTTTCTCTCTGAGACGCGGATTTTCTAATATCTTTTCCGCAACTCGTGTCCGGAAATCTTTCTTGGAATGACCATGGAGTTAAAAAGTGTGGGCTCCCGCCGTGGTGTCTTTCATCTCTTGGAGTGAGCAGCGCATGAGCTGCAGTGGTCAGCGACCCATAGCTGACTGCTAGCGTCAGGGCCAGCGAACCAGAGCTGCCAAGACCCTTCTACACCTCCACGCGGTGATCCTGGATAACAGACTGCAGCAGGGCAGACTGGCTAAGGAGAAGGGATCGAAGAGGGAATGTTGACCCGGTACTCAAAAAATGCTTGCTGAAGTCGGATGTGTTGGACCGAGAGGTGCAAATATCGCAGACAAGCTGTAAACTACGACATAACGCATTCCGTTCTCTGGACTACATTCTGCTACTTTAGCCCTTTCAGGGTTTGGTAGTGGGAGATTGAGAACGAACGAAGCCAAGCCAAGCCAAACCAAGCCAAGCTAAACTAAGCCAAACCACCCAAGCCAAGCCAAACCAAGCCAAACCAAACCAAGCCAAACCAAGCCAAGCCAAGCCAAACCAAGCCAAACCAAGCCAAACCACCCAAGCCAAGCCAAACCAAGCCAAACCAAACCAAGCCAAGCCAAGCCAAACCAAGCCAAGCCAAGCCAAACCAAGCCAAACCACCCAAGGCAAGCCAAATCAAGCCAAACTAAGCCAAGCCATATCTTGGAGTATTGCATTAATGGAGTTAAAGGAATATCAAGCGATCTCTCTCTCTCTCTCTCTCTCTCTTTCTCTCTCTTCTTACATGAAATTGTTTCATTTAACTCTGTTCAGCAATCACACTCTTACACAACTATAACATGCGCCCTCAGGATGAGGACCTACCATTGCACTCTGGTTGGGTAGACATCTGAGATTGTCCTATCACATGTACATGCAGACGCACACACGCATACAAAGCACTGGTTAATATGTCCTGATATCACCTAAAAGGCTGTAGCCCAGTCTAGAAAGGTACGTGCCTCCGCCAGTAGAATATAGAGAGGATAAACATATATCCCACCCGCCTCAAAAAAAAAAAAAGCTGCTCTTTGTTGTCCGTCTAGAGATTCCGTGGTCGATTCTGTTGCTGGAATTTACCTCTTGGCCTAGATAGATTTAGGAGTTGATATCCTCAATGGATCCTCGGTGGGCATAGCTCTCAGACAACTGCGGCAGAGCGAACTACATAATAGCGACATCCGGAGAATGTCACACATCAAGGATGTCCTACAGTACGTCAACCATTCGAAACACCGCTGGGCCGGTCATATATCCAGAAGACAAGATGAAAGGGAAGAGTACCAAAATCACCATGTGGTACCCGCGCGACAAAAAGATACCTCGGGGACGGCCCCCAACTCGCTGGCAAGATTCACTAGAAAAATATAACATTCACGACCCCACAACAGACAGACGACTACCCCATTGGACAACACGTGTACGCGACAGAAACAAGTGGACCCTGAGTTGGGACCCGCTCAAGGGTGACCACCCCTTGACGAAGAACGGGTCGAACTAAGAACTTTCTCGATGGTTTCCTCTCCTAGCTTGATGTACTGCTTTAGGCAGTAAGGGTTACTGGGGTATTGTATTTTACTTGTATTTATCTTCAGACCAGCAGCTAAGCTGACCCCATTCAGGTCTTTCAAGGATTGTGGGACTTCCTCAATTGTATGACTTCACGTTGTCATCTGCAAATCGTAATTGGGTGAGCCATGGCGGTCTATAGTTTAGATCTAAAGTAGGTCATAGGTGAGCCATTCTTCATTAATATATTTACACCTCTTTTGATCCAATGACGTAATTCTTGGATAATCTCGATGGCCACTATAAATAGCTTGCTTTAGGAACATAGGGAGATTGAGAACGAAGCCAAGCCAAGCCATATCTTGGAGTATCGCATTAATAGAGTTAAAGACATATCAAGTGATATCTATCTCTCTATCTCTCTCTCTCCCTCTCCCTCTCTATCTCTTTCTCCCTTTCTCTCTCCCTCTCTCTCCCTCTCTCTCTCCCTCTCTTTCCTTCTCTCTCCCTCTCTCCCTCTCTCTCTCCCTCACTCTCCCTCCCTCTCCCCCTCTCTCCCTCTTCCTCCCTATCCTTCCCTCCCCCTCTCTCCCTCTCCCTCCCTCTCTCCCACCCTCTCTCTCACTCACTCTCTCTCCATCTCTCCCATCTCTGTCCCTCCCTCTGAAAGTCTTCTAGACGTCCTTCTATAAAGACGTTAAGTTAAGGTGTGGCGGATGTGGATCGCCCGTTGAGAAGCTTCTCGCTTTTTTCCAAGGCTCCACAACTCGCAGACATACACCATGGCCGGGTTCACCAGGCTGTTGAACGTGTGAACTATCGTTTTGTTACTTTTCGTCTGTTGAAGTATGCTCTTCATGAAGTTCCTATCCATCGTGAGATCTTTTGATTCGGTTCAAGAGTAAACACCCGGTCGGTATCCTCTGTGATTTACATGCTCAAGTCGAAGAAAAGCATGAGGAAGAAGAAGAAGAAAAGGAAGAAGAAGAAAAAAAAAGAAAAAAAATGAAAAGAAGAAGAGAACGAGCAACAACAAAAATAACACGAAGAAGAAGAAGAAGAAGAAGAAGAAGAAGAAGAAGAAGAAGAAGAAGAAGAAGAAGAAGAACGGTAAGAAGTAGAACACAAGGAGAAAGAAGAGAAGGAAAAAGAAGAAGAAAAAGAAATAGGAAACGCAGAAGAGGAGGGGGAAGAAGAAAAAAGGAAGAGGGCGAAAAAGAACAAGAACAACACAAATAAAGAATAAAAACGTAGAATAAGCCGAACATGATAAAACAAAGAACAACAAGAATCACAAGAACACAAACAACAAGAAAATGAACAAGAACTAGAAGAAGAACAACTAGAATAAGACGAATAGGAAGAACAAGAAAAACAACTACAGGAACAAGAAGAACAAGAGGAACTAGAACAAAAAGAACAAGAGGAACAAGAATAAGAAGAACAAGAACAATATGAAGAAGAACAAGAAGAACATGAACAAGAAGAACAAGATGAACAAGAGCAAGAAGAACAAGATGAACAAGAACAAGAAGAACAAGATGAACAAGAAGAACAAGATGAACAAGAACAAGAAGAACAAGAAGAACAAGAAGAACAAGATGAACAAGAACAAACTGAACAAGATGAACAAGAACAAGATGAACAAGAACAAGAAGAACAAGATGAACAAGAACAAACTGAACAAGATGAACAAGAACAAGAAGAACAAGAAGAACAAGAAGAACAAGATGAACAAGAACAAACTGAACAAGATGAACAAGAACAAGAAGAACAAGATGAACAAGAACAAGAAGAACAAGAAGAACAAGATGAACAAGAACAAGAAGAACAAGCACAAACTGAACAAGAACAACAAGAACAAGAAGAACAAGAAGAACAAGAAGAACAAGAAGAACAAGAACAAACTGAACAAGATGAACAAGAACAAGAAGAACAAGATGAACAAGAACAAGAAGAACAAGAAGAACAAGATGAACAAGAACAACAAGAACAAGAAGAACAAGAAGAACAAGAAGAACAAGAACAAACTGAACAAGATGAACAAGAACAAGAAGAACAAGATGAACAAGAACAAGAAGAACAAGAAGAACAAGATGAACAAGAACAAACTGAACAAGATGAACAAGAACAAGAAGAACAAGATGAACAAGAACAAGAAGAACAAGAAGAACAAGATGAACAAGAACAAGAAGAACAAGAAGAACAAGAAGAACAAGAACAAACTGAACAAGATGAACAAGAACAAGAAGAACAAGAAGAACAAGAAGAACAAGAACAAACTGAACAAGATGAACAAGAACAAGATGAACAAGAACAAGAAGAACAAGATGAACAAGAACAAACTGAACAAGATGAACAAGAACAAGAAGAACAAGAAGAACAAGAAGAACAAGATGAACAAGAACAAGAAGAACAAGAAGAACAAGAAGAACAAGAACAAACTGAACAAGATGAACAAGAACAAGATGAACAAGAACAAGAAGAACAAGATGAACAAGAACAAACTGAACAAGATGAACAAGAACAAGAAGAACAAGAAGAACAAGAAGAACAAGATGAACAAGAACAAACTGAACAAGATGAACAAGAACAAGAAGAACAAGATGAACAAGAACAAGAAGAACAAGAAGAACAAGATGAACAAGAACAAGAAGAACAAGCACAAACTGAACAAGAACAACAAGAACAAGAAGAACAAGAAGAACAAGAAGAACAAGAAGAACAAGAACAAACTGAACAAGATGAACAAGAACAAGAAGAACAAGATGAACAAGAACAAGAAGAACAAGAAGAACAAGATGAACAAGAACAACAAGAACAAGAAGAACAAGAAGAACAAGAAGAACAAGAACAAACTGAACAAGATGAACAAGATGAACAAGAACAAGAAGAACAAGATGAACAAGAACAAGAAGAACAAGAAGAACAAGATGAACAAGAACAAACTGAACAAGATGAACAAGAACAAGAAGAACAAGATGAACAAGAACAAGAAGAACAAGAAGAACAAGAAGAACAAGAACAAACTGAACAAGATGAACAAGAACAAGAAGAACAAGAAGAACAAGAAGAACAAGAACAAACTGAACAAGATGAACAAGAACAAGAAGAACAAGATGAACAAGAAGAAGAAGAACAAGAACAAGAAAAAGAATATGAACAAGAAGAAGAAGAAGAAGAAGAAAATCAAAATGTGATATATTTATCTGTTCTGTTTGCCTGTCTCTTCTCACTACACGTGTCACGTGTTCAGCTGTGGACCGAGGTATATGATCGGTACAATAAACGACCCCCAGGACATGATTACAGTCACCATCATTACGATTCCGGTTTAAAATTTAATCTGACCTTGCAGTAACGATCCAGTCAACAAATGGAGACCAAACAGTTGTGGATGCACTAAACCAACAATTCATAGTTTCGTGCCGTCTGCTATCTGGGTTTTATTTACTCCAGGGAGAGTGTGTGTTGAGCTGGTGAGATAACTAGTTCGCTGGTGTATACATTGTATGTGATACGGATTGTTTGAATATTTTATCGCGTCCGCTGTGTTATGGTCCTGGATGAGCTAACAGTTTCCAGTGTTCTTATCAGATTTCCCGATACGATTCCGTTAGATAGTTTGTGTTTTACTTTAAGCTGGCTCTGTAGAGTTTATTCGTATGTTCAGCTACAAATCCACGGCAGAGTACCCCGAGCAGACCTACAGGTGTGAAATCCGTATTAGTAAATACGAGACGTGTTCAAATGAAACCGGGCCAAACTCCAACGAGTGCATATACGTTTGATGCGCACGATGACGTCTCTTCTGATTAAAACAGCCCACACCAACCGTCAATTTTGCAAAATTTCGTTATCCTCCGACTCATAGTTTCCTCAGCAGACCGTTGAAAACATGGTGGGTGTGATACGGAATCCGTCCAGAGTTGATCAGCGAGCGGTCATTCGGTTTATAACAGCTGAAGGATGTCGACTAGTTGACATTCATCGCAAAATGCAGGCAGTGTATGGTGACAAAAGTGTGTCGAACGTAAGCTCCGGCGACCGTCCATTCGATATGATGAAATCAATTTTAACAATGGCATCTTCTGACGCAACAATATCCGTCTGATCTGGTCTCGGAAGATCTCCCTTCCTTCTTTAAACATCGTTGTCCAGTTCTTCACTGTTGTCTTCGACACACTTTTGTCACCATACACTGCCTGCATTCTGCGTTGAATGTCAACTGGTGGACATCCTTCAGCTGTTTTGTAAAGTGTTTGCCTCTCTGTACCCTATTGGCTGAGGCACGCCATGTCCAACTCGAGCAGCAGCCTTTTATGTGATATTATGACGTATTAATCAGTGCAAGAAGATAAAAGATTGTGAAAAGTGCAGATACTGATAGTTCTTGTAGTCCACTGGTTGTACACACTCTCTAGTTAACCTGAGTTGGATTTCAAAACTGTGAATCGCGTGTACGGCTAGGTCATCCACGGCAGTGTCCTCATCCAAGGCCGGTCGGCGATCAACTTCAAAAATGCCACCTCTATCTATTGTCATTGTTAAATGTCACCTCCATCCCTTTTCATTGTCAAATGTCACCTCTATCCATTGTCATTGTGAAATGCCACCTCTATTTTCTCACATTGTCAAATGTCACCTCTATCCATTGTCATTGTGAAATGCCACCTCTATTTTCTCACATTGTCAAATGTCACCTCTATCCATTGTCATTGTGAAATGCCACCTCTATTTTCTCACATTGTCAAATGTCACCTCTATCATTTTCCCGCCTGCGGGTGCACCTGGCAAGAGGATGTAAGCTCTTTCGCTCCAGCAAACCTCAGCAAACCCCAGCAATCGCCAGCAAACCCTAGCAAGTTCCAGCTAACCCCAACAAACCTTAGCAAATCCAAGCGAGCCTCGGCAAACCCCCAGTAAACCCCAACAAATCCACAGAAAACCCCAGCAAACCAAAAAAGCCTCAACAAACCCTAGCAAACCCCAGCAAACCTGAGCGAACCCAAAAACATGAAAGCTTCAGCAAACCCCAGCAAAAACCAACAAACTTCAGCAAACCTCAGCAAACCCGAACACACCTCAGGAATCCATAGAAAACTTCAGCAAGCCCTAACAAAGCCCAACAAACCCAAGCAAACCATAGCAAAACCATAGAAAACCCCAGAAAACTCCAGCAATCACGAGTAAACCATAGCAAGCTCCAGCAAACCCAAACAAACCTCAGCAAACAAACAAAAACAGCAATCCCCAGCGCACTCCAATAAACGTCAGCCATCCCCAGCGCACTCCAGCAAACCCCAACAAATCCCAACAAATCCCAACAAACCCCAACAAACCCCAAAAAACCCCAGCAAACCCCAACAAATCCCAACAAACGCCAACAAACCCCAAAAAACCACAGCAAACCCCAACAAACCCCAACAAATCCCAACAAACCCCAACAAACCCCAAAAAACCCGAGCAAACCCCAACAAATCCCAACAAACCCCAACAAACCCCACAAAACGCCAGCAAACCCCAACAAATCCCAACAAACCCCAACAAACCCCAAAAAACCCCAGCAAACCCCAACAAATCCCAACAAATCCCAAAAAACCCCAACAAACCCCAAAAAAACCCAGCAAACCCCAACAAATCCCAACAAATCCCAACAAACCCCAACAAACCCCAAAAAACCTCAGCAAACCCCAACAAATCCCAACAAATCCCAACAAACCCCAAAAAACCCCAGCAAACCCCAACAAATCCCAACAAATCCCAACAAACCCCAACAAACCCCAAAAACACCAGAAAACCCCAACAAATCCCAACAAATGCCAACAAACCCCAACAAACCCCAAAAATCCCCAGCAAACCCCAACAAATCCCAACAAATCCCAACAAACCCCAACAAACCCCAAAAAACCCCAGCAAACCCCAACAATTCCCAACAAACCCCAACAAACCCCAGCAAACCCCAACAAATCCCAACAAATCCCAACAAACCCCAAAAAACCCCAGCAAACCCCAACATACCCCAAAAAACCCCAGCAAACCCTGGCATGGTTAAACGTTAAGGTGAGCCGCATTGCAACAATATCTGTCGGGGATCTTCTTCTTTTTCCTCCTCCCATTCTTCTTCCTCTTCTTCTTCTTCTTCTTCTTCTTCCTCCCATTCTTCCTCTTATTCTCCCTCCCTTTCTTCTTCTTCTTCTTCTTCTTCTTCTTCTTCTTCTTCTTCTTCTTCTTCTTCTTCTTCGTACGCTGTCAGACGTCAAATTGTATTTGTTCGAAGAAAGCAGCTGTCATCCTGAGGCTGTCGACACTGCCATAGAGCTTGTCTAGTGTTGCCACTGGTGATGGCCACATGTGCTTTCTCTGGTCCTCGTATGTTGGGCAGTTTTGCAGCAAATGTTCAGCGGTCATTTTCCCGGTACCACAGGTGCATTCGTCAGTGCCACCTATCTTCAGTTTATTGAATAGATGGTACCTCAGTCTGTTGTGGCCTGTGCGAAGTCTGAAGACCACGACCTGCTCGCTTCTGTTCAACTGGTAATAGGCATCGTTTTTTGTGTAGCCAGTATGTTCGGTTTCCCATTTGGTCATGTACCTGGTCCTAATAAACCTTTTAGACTCTTGGTAGGTCACACTAGAATCTGGTTGTGGTAGTCTTGCACCTTCTTTTGCCAGTCTGTCTGCCTCCTCGTTGCCTTGGATGTTACAGTGGGATGGAACCCACTGTACCACTACTCTTTCTGGTGCGGCCTGTTGGCATAGTTGACAGAGTACTGCTTTTAAATCATTAAGTTCAGTATTTTTCTGGCTTTTTAGTGCTGTAACTACGGCCAGGGCATCTGTAAACAGGAATATCTGGCTTTCATTGCTTTCGCCTGTCAGCATTGCTTTCGCCTGTCAGCATTGCTTTTACTGCAGCCCTCAGTGCCTCTGCCTCCGTTCTGAAATTCCATAGTATTTTCCAGTTTCCACTAACAGTGTTATTTTTCTACCGTTTGTTAGGCTCAGGAATACCCCTGCCCCTCCGTTCTGTGTTGTGTTTGTTACAGAGCCGTCGGTGTATGCATGGGTCCAGTCCATGCTTGGGTAGTTTTCCGCTATGTACCTCAGGGTTATGCCTCTTCTTTCTTTTTGAATCTGGCTATTCTTGTTTCCAATACCTGGTATATTTTCTATTACCTCTGGAATGATATGCTGCTTCCATGTGGGTTTGCGTACAGTAGGGATGGGCTTTGGTGTTGTTATGGTGTTCATAGGGTCTGCGCTCATCTTTTCTTTGGCTATTTTTGCAAAGTTTCTCCGCTTTAGTTTCCCATTTCCAAATCTATTTAGTCTCTGATGCATTGGATGGCCTGTCAATCTTCTGAGTTTCTCTGCTTGCTGTTGGGCTCTGCAGTCTCTTCTGTCGGTCATGGATTGCAGATTTGTAATCTTTTCAAGTTCTACCCTTGCCTCCCAATCCTCTTCTTTGATCGTTCTTAAACTTCCGCTACCAGGTCCTGAAGACGGCTTTGCAAGTAGCAGGGTGTTGCCCCAGGACAACGGAATGCGTTGTGTTGTAGTTTACAGTTTGACTACGATTTTTGCACAGTTCAGTTCTTCTTCTTTCTTCTTCTGCGTACACAGTCAGACAGTAACCATTATTTTCTCGAAAAAAGCGGCGGTCATCCTGAGACTCTCGCCACTACCATAGAGCTTGTCTTGCAGTTCCACTGGCAATGGCCACATCTGCTCTCTCTGATCCTCGTATGTCGGGCAGTTCTGCAGCAGATGTTCAGTGGTCATTTTACCAGTACCGCACGGGCATTCGTCGGTACACCCTATCTTCAATTTGTTGAATAGGTGGTACCTCAGTCGCACAGTTCAGTTCGACACATCCGACTTCAGCAGGCATTTCGTTTAGTACCGGGTTTGCCTTTCCTTTTTTTTTCCTTTTTTTTTTTCTTTCTTGGTTGTTTCTGTTTTGCGTTCGACTTACTTCTTTATTTCATAAGGCGGCCAGCGTTGCACTATGTTGCATGAATTTTATGTAACGATTCGCTTCCTCTTGAATTTTCGAAGGGTTTGCTTCCTCGGGAGCTGTGTCACTTAATCACTTATCCCACGCCTTCCCCACAACTCTTCCTTTTCGATCCATTCTCTTTATCCCTTATCCCCTGCTCTGCTGCAGCCTGTTGTCCAGGATCACCGCGTGGAAGTGTAAAAGGGTCTTGGCAGGTCTGGGTCGCTGGTCCTGACGCTAGCAGCCAGCTTTAGGTCGCTGACCACTACAGCTCATTCACTGCTCACAATCTTGATCCTGCCGTTGGGGATGAAGATAACTCTTCATATACTACGCAGCCTATGGGGGATGAGGCTACTTCTCTTCCTTGCTGTTTTTACCGTCCTTAACTCATACGCCAGGTACCCATTTACAGCTGCGTCAACTGGAGGAGAGGTCCTACCAGGCACGAGCCACGACCCGAATTTATTTCTGTCTGTCCGTGATCTCGAACCCTGGTACGCTGAAATCCGAGCCTAGCAATCCAACTCACTGTGGACTAGACATACGCTTCAGCATGCCCAGGACAGTCGAACTCCACAAGTTCCCGTAGGTTCAAGACCTCTGTGTTCACTGTCCATCCATACCACAAACAGCCGTTCTGGACCGTCCGAAGTCAGGATTGAGAGTCAGAGACGATTAGGGCTATCGTTAAATAGGTCACTGATCGCCCACTCAGAGCAGGTCAGTGTCTCGATCTCATTCTGATACTGGACGTTCTTGTCAAGTATACACCGCTACTCTCGGCAACGACCCTGCCTCTCACTCTAGCAGAGAAGCCCCAAACCGGCTTACTTTCCTCGTAGCTCAGATCTATTGGTATATATGACAGCACGAGAATATTAACGTCTGGTCAGGCATAACATACTGATTAGACATGTTAGTCACGGTCAGGCATAACATACTGATTAGACATGTTAGTCAGGGTCAGGCATAACACACTGATCAGACATGTTAGTCACGGTCAGGCATAACATACTGATCAGACATGTTAGTCACGGTCAGGCATAACATACTGATCAGACATGTTAGTCAGGGTCAGGCATAACATACTGGCCAAGACCCTCACCTTGGCTTCCTGGTAGCACTTCTTGGAAACGTGCTGATTTTATGGCAGTATCCATAACGAGGTGAGGGATCCATATAATCCCCTTAGTAGTGAACGACACGCAGATAAAGCCAAGCATAGCACAACAGCATGGAGGACCCCGGTCCACCTTCATCAGCACGCTCGGGATGTGAGGAAAGCTACGAATACCCATCACTTAACGTCCTTTTCAGGGTGCACAAAAAAGCAATAATACTCATTGTAGGCAGTCAACAACAACAACAACAACAACAACACTGCCCAAATCCCTGCATTCTCTGTCCAGACTGGTAAAGACCAGGATGTAGTCTGTCATTTTATCCTCAGTGTGAATCCCACTGCCCAAATCCCTGCATTCTCTGTCCAGACTGGTAAAGACCAGGATGTAGTCTGTCATCCTCAGTGGAATCCATTCTACCACTTCCATTTATGGTCTCTAATCTGATCATTAGACCAATCGATCTTTCTGACTGTGTCATCCATGAAGACCATCTGCTGATTCTGATATCTGCAGCGTTCCTGTTGAGTGGGTACCTCTTGTCTACGGCTACTCGCAGGTAGACTTTCATGTAGCCGAGTAACAAAATACAAAAGAATCCAACAGGACTGATCGTCTACCCACACAGCGCATTTTCTACACTTTCGGTAAAACCCTAAAACAGGTACGGGAATTTCCGTACCTGGGAAGTGTCTTTACAGCCGACAGCAGAATTGGACAGAGAGATAGAGAAAAGAATTCAAAAGGCGAACAAGGTGCATTACCAGATAGCCCCGATACTAAAACATCCAAGTGTCGCTATTTGCACTAAACAGACGCCGATAAACATATTGATCATCCCTAGATTATGGTATCAGTGACTTCTTCTTCATCGATCAACTGATGCTATGCTTCTAATCCGGTGAGGTTCACGAAGGAGACTGTGCTTTTCAGGTCTTGGTAGGTCCCCCACAGCTTTTCGAGCATGGTCGCTCCTTCACGCCAGACTGCCTCTCTTTGGTCTGCATGGGTAGGGCATTCTTGCAGAATATGTTCTGGTGTTTGCTTGGGTGCTCTACAATCGTACGTGGCGGTGTCTCTGAGACCCATTCTGTGGAGGTGAGTCTTGAGTCTCCAATATCCGGTTCTGAGTCTGAAGATCTTTGTCTGCCCATCTCTGCCAAATTTGTCTATGCTGTAATTTTCTGGCTTGTATTCTCTCCATTCTGTCCTCATGAATCGTTTGATGAGTGTCTTTGCTTCTTTATAGCTCTGTGGATGGGGGATCTGCTTCCTGTCACTTCCAGCTTTTGCGAACTCATCTGTTTTCTCGTTTCCAGGGATCCCACAGTGGGCCGGAATCCATTGTAGGACTAAATCTGTTTTTTTATACAGCAATCCTATGTTGTATTTTATTTAATGTTAGAGTCTATCTTGTTTCTGGCTTGGGCTGGCTTGGAGTACAATTCGAGAGTCTGTAAGAATGACCGTTTTCCTTGTATTTATGTTTTGGCTGATACGAATCTGAGTTGCTTCATGAACAGCTCTTGCTTAAGCTCTGAAATTGGTACAGGTCTCTCCTGCTGGGTTGGAGTGTTGAATGAAGATTCCACTGCCTCCCCTTTTATCGCTCACCGATGCAGATATATGGAATCAGTGACAAACTTGAGCCTTCTTTGTTCGTTTTCAATCTCCCACTTCCAAACCATGAAAGGGTAAGTAGCAGAATGTAGTCCAGAGAACGGAATGCGTTGTGTCGTAGTTTACAGCTTAGCTGTGATATTTGCACCTTTCGGTCTAAAACTCCGACTTCAGCAAGTATTTTGTGAGTACCGGGTTAGCATTCCTTCTTCGATCCCTTCTCCTTAGCCAATCTGCCCTGCTGCAGCCTGTTATCCAGGATCACCACGTGGAGGTGTAGAAGGGTCTTGGCAGCTATGGTTCGCTGGCCCTGACGCTAGCAGTCAGCTATGGGTCGCTGACCACTGCAGCTCATGTGCTGCTCAGCATCTTGATCCCGCGCTGTGTACAATGTGCATCCGAGTGCTCCGCCGGGATCTTTGTGTATGACAACGACAAGAATAGCACCACTGCCCCACAGAGAGCATGTCGTAAGAGGCGACTAACTGTGTTACACGCATAAAACCGGCCGGTTATGTGGTTTGTTTAGAGCAGCAAAGATGGCGCCTAACAAACTGCGGGTCTACTTTGCTCTAGTGTTTGAGTCTACTAAGATGGATTCGCACATTGGTTAATCACCATTCGCGGCACTTGCCCCGACACAGCGGAGTTAAAAAGCTGCTCGAGCCTAGCCCGCTAAGCAGGAAATCCTCCTCCCAGATACATGTAGCTCACACCAGAGCTGGGAGAAGGGCATCTGTCCCTGTAGGAGTAAAGGTCTACTCTGTCTAAGACAAAGACTATTACTAAGATAAAGATTAAGACTAATACTCAGATTAAGACTAAGATTAAGACAAATATTAAGACTAACACAAAGATTAAGACTAAGATTAAGACAAATATTAAGACTAATACAAAGATTAAGACTAAGATTAAGACAAAGATTAAGATAAAGATTAAGATAAAGATAAAGATTAAGACTAACACTAAGATTAAGACTAAGATTAAGACTTAACCTAAGACTAAGATTAAGACTATGATTAAGAATAAGACTAAGATTAAGACTAAGACAAAGATTTAGACTTAACCTAAGACTATGATTAGGACTAAGACTAAGATTAAGACTAAGACCAAGATTAAGACTATGATTAAGATTTAGACTACGACTAAGATTAAGACTAAGGTTAAGACTAAGACTAAGACTAGGATTACAACTAAGATTAAGACTAAGACTATGACTAGGACTAGGACTAGCACTAGGACTTGGACTAAGACTAGAATTTGAACTAGGACTAGAACTAGGACTAGGACTAGAACTAGGACTAGGACTAGCACTAGGACTTGGACTAAGACTAGAATTAGAACTAGGACTAGAACTAGGACTGTGACTAAAACTAGGACTAGGACTATGACTAGATCTAGGACTTGGACTAAGACTAGAATTAGAACTAGGACTAGAACTAGGACTAGGACTAGAACTAGGACTAGAACTAGGACAAAGACTGACTAAGACTAAAACTAGAACTAGGACTAGAACTAGGACTAAGTCTAAGACTAGAACTAAGACTAGAACTAGGACTAAGACTATGACTGAGACTAGGACTAGAACTATTACTAGAACTAGGACTAGAACTAGGACTAGAACTAGGACTAGAACTAGGACTAGAACTAGGACTAGAACTAGGACTAGAACTAGGACTAAGACTGACTAAGACTAAAACTAGGACTGGGACTAGGACTAGGTCTAAGACTAAGACTAGGACTAAGACTATGACTGAGACTAGGACTAGAACTAGGACTAGAACTAGAACTAAGACTAGGACTAAGTGCAGCAGCAATGACAATTCGCGACAAAACGTTGAGGAAAATGGCGTGTCTTACATCGGCTAGTAACTATATGGACGCACAGAAAATCAAGTGATTTGGCCATCTGACAAGGATGCAGTTTGATCAACCTGCAAAGAGATCTTACTCCATAGAGGTGTCATGCCTATGAACAAAAGGTCGACCACGGCGACCGTGGATAGATGGGATCAATCAAACCCTCCAACAATTCACATGTTCGCATCACAAGTCTCTAAAAGTCTTCGCATGCCTCCTCTCAGCGACGCAACAAGAGCAGTAGGACACCAGAAAGAATGGTTCAAGAGGCAGACAACTGATTGCCAGAAGTGAATTCTCTCCCATCTTCGCCTATCAGAAAGCGTTTCAGATCCGCCAGCTTTCCGATATTCTAATGAGAACAGGTTCATTTGCATCATAACTCCCACACGTTTAGTCAGTTTTTGTTCATTTTAATTTTTTTAATTCTCCTGCCCACCTTGGAGTTTAAACTAATTTTGGGGAGAAAAAAGAACAAATTCTTGGATTGACAATTTTAAAATGCGAACTGGTCATCGAAGGCGTAAAGATTTTCTGATCAACAAATTGAAAATCTGATACAGGCATTTGCTTACTTCCCTGGTCCTGGTAACTACGTCAGACTTTCCTGGGCACTACGTCAGACTTTCCTGGGCACTACGTCATACTTTTCTGGGCACTACGTCAGACTTTCCTGGGCACTACGTCATACTTTCTTGGGCACTATGCCATACGTTCCTGGGCACTATGTCATACTCTCCTGGGCACTGTGCCACATGTTTCTTGGCACTACACCATACTTTTCTGGGTACTACGTCAGACTTTCCTGGCCACTATGTCATACTTGTATGGGCACTATGCCACACGTTTCTGTGCACTACGCCATACCTTTCAGGGCACGATGCCACACGTTTCTGGGCACTACGCCAGACTTTTCTGGGCACTACGACAGACTGTCCCGAGCACTACGCCAAACTGGCCCGAGCACTACGCTGGGCACGACAACAGACTTTTCTGTGCACTACGCTATACTGTACTGGGCACTACGCCAGATAGTACTGGGCACTACGCCAGATAGTACTGGGCACTACGTCAGTCTACTGTAAATACAGGCTTTCTGACTCACGGGGAAACCCCTTTGAAACGTCCCATTCCAAGACTGACTAAATTACGACACCTGAATGTGTCAACTATCAGTTCAACTATAATAGTGTGTTCGGGAAATAAAGATGGATATGCAGTTTGTTTCAGGGCAGGATCTAGTGAAAATATCACTCTCAACAGTGATTTGTTGGGTTTTGCCCCGTGAATTTGCTTTATGTCTTTGGTTGGAACATGGATTGACTGTAAACCTTGGCACAATATGAGTTCCGTTATTTAGTCGGCCTTAGAATGTGACGTTTCAGAGGAAGTTTCCTGGTGAGTCAGACGCCTTATCTAAAGTAGGCTATTGTTAGATTGTCCTGGGCACCAAGCCAAGCTGCTGAGTCGTTGGCAGCGTGAAGGCAAGCGATGTAAAGTTGAACTGAGATGTCTTTTCTTTACGGTCAAACACTAGTCTTCTACCAGTCTTTTTACTGCTTCTACTTCTGCCTAGGTTTCAGCTGTTCCCGGTCTACCTGTAAGGCTGCAGGTGATTTAGATTCTAATGTTCTCATCTTAAAGGTGTCATTGATCCAGATCATTCTGATATAGGACGCAGTGACTCGCACAAGCTGGAAGGTTGCTGTCGAGGATCACGTGTTAACTATGATGTGTCAGCACTTAGTTCAAACAGAGGATGCATCCTGTACTATACTAACCAGTTATTACAGCATGTGAGACCGAGGTTATAGTTAATACATACCCTAGACACTGCACGGCGACTGATGGAGTAAAATGTCATGTATTTCTCAGTCCTATAAATCTAAAGAAATATATAAATCGAAGCTACAGTGGTACTTCCTTCTACTCCTCTTCTTCTGCTTCATTTTCGTCTTCTTCATCTTCTAGTTATTTGGAGTTCGTTGTGAACAGGACGCTGGGACGTAGTGTCGTAGTTTACAGCGAGGCTGCGGTATATGCGCATGTTAGCTTGATATATCGGATTTCAGATAGGGGTTTTGTTTAGTATTGTGTTTACTTTCCCTCTGCGATCCTTATCCGTTGAATATCCTGCATAAGTGCAGCCTGTTTCCATAGCCTCCGTGTGGAGGCGGAATATGGTCTTGGTTAGGTCTGGTTCTCTTACCATGAAACAAGCAGCCAGCTTTGAGTCGCTGACCATGATACAAACAGCCAGCTATGGTTCGCTGACCCTGATACAAGCACCCAGCTATGGTTCACTGACCCTGATACAAGCACCCAGCTATGGTTCGCTGACCCTGATACAAGCACCCAGCTATGGTTCGCTGGCTGCTGTTAGCTCATGGCACTATTGCATCTTGACCCCGCAACCGTACGGAAGGTTCAAAATCGACAAAAAGCCATAAGAAATGGCTCAGGAACTGCACCTGACGAAATCCCTGAAACTGTAATGTCAGTATTTTATTGATTTTGTTCTTTAGCGGTCACTGAGCCATTACCTGATTATATTTTTATGAACATATCCAGACAAAGTTTTGCAATAAACAACACAACACATTTTTTTTTTAAAGTTAACATATTTCCTTTTTGTCTATTTTGTATAGTTTCTACGCAATCGCATGACGACTGCCGCAGGGGATGATGTTATTAAATATATCTGTCCTTTGTGTTATCCATTAATTATTGTGTGGACTTTCTTCCGTTTCTCTCTTCAGAATGTCTGTACCACTGGTAACCAGAATGCATTAAGAAATTGAACAAGTATAAGCTTGTTCTCTTCTACCACCAACGGTAGACACTGAGGAAGTCTAGCTTCCCAGCGGAGACGGCATATAATCTGACATTCTGGCGTCAGTCCTGGAACTCTTGTGTCACGATATACGGACAGCTCGCTTGGGAGTACCGTCACCTGTCGCTAATGAACTTTGTCTGTTGGGGTTTCATTCAGTTCTCATTCACATGCCAAAATGAGGACTCGTAAATTTAAAAAAATCCAGGAAGATTCAAAACAAGAACTAGCTGGAGGCAAGATAAAGTGAAAGAAGTTGTGGATAAATACAACACAGTATCGCCTGCAGGCAGACATCTTATGGTTATTATAAAGTAAATGCGTCACTGGCCGTCATCATCTGATGGAGTCTGCGAACCAACAGCCTGTCCTGGAACTGTCGAAAAGCCCAGAATTAATAGAGTTCACATATGAATAAACGAATTTACCCCAGGCTATAATCTAGTCCTGACAGATGGAACTAGCGAGTGATTATTCTCCGAATGTAATTAGAATTTGCGGGGTTAATTTATAATGCGGAAACGACTCACGACCCTGTTTACATTGAACGCATACAAGGAGAAAGTTTTGATTCGCTTACAAAGTTGAAGAATGATTTCGGAAACGCAATAAAAATGTTAATTAAATCATTTCTCACAGTTATGTTTATTCTAACCTCTACACCTCACGGTAGAAGAGGAGCGACTGAGTAAGTAAGTGTTTATTGTAAAAATGTAGATTGAAGTCAGTTAGACTTTAGTATATTTAGATTCAGAATTAGTCAAGAACAGAAGGGCTGAAGACAAATTCAAGTTTCCGGTATTCAAAGTACAGGTTCTTGGTAGTGAAAGTCAGTAGGTATGTCTGTATCTGTATGAGTGTGCATGTGTATGTGTGTGTGGGTTCCTGTGTGCGCCTATGAGAGAGAGAGAGAGAGAGAGAGAGAGAGAGAGAGAGAGAGAAGAAAAGATGAAGAGAGAGAGAGAGAGAGAGCGACTTACAGTGTTCTGGCGAATCAATATTTGTATTTGTTGTTGTAAGGTATTCAGTCAGCATTTGTTGTTGTAAGGTATTGAGTCAGCATTTGTTGTTGTAAGGTAATGAGTCAGCATTTGTTGTTGTAAGGTATTGAGTCAGCATTTGTTGTTGTAAGGCACTCAGTCAATATCTGTTGTAAGGTATTCAGTCAGGATTTGTTTTTGTAAGGTATTGAGTCAGCATTTGTTGTTGTAAGGTATTCAGTAAACATTTGTTGTTGTAAGGTATTGAGTTAACATTTGTTGTTGTAAAGTATCCAGTCAACATTTGTTGATGTAAATTATCCAGTCAACATTTGTTAATGTAAAATATTGAGTCAGCATTTGTTGTTGTAAGTTATTGAGTCAACATTTGTTGTAGTAAAGTATCCAGTCAACATTTGTTGTTGTAAGTTATTGTGTCAATATATTCTGTTATCATCTAAACATTACGTATATCTTCTTCTTCTTCTTCGTACGTCGTACTAGTATCTGTTTGTTGTAGTCTTGCACATTACGTATATGAAAACATATAAAATACTTTCTTGTTCAAGTCTTTAATGATCGGAAACCAGTTGGCTGCATCCTCGCTGCATGCTGCCACTAACTTTGTTGTTTCCAATGCCCACAGTGAGTAGGTTACTCTTGTGTGGTCCCTGAAATGGGCGTTAAGTGGAGGGTTGCAGTAGCTTTCCTGACATCTCGAGCGTGCTGATGAAGGTGGACCAGGGACCTCCAGGCGGTTGTGCTATGGTTAGCCTCATCTACGTGTCGCTCACTACTACGGAGATCACGTCGAACTTCACTTTGTTAGTTAGAATGTTGTCTTCGACAACAGCCCGTTTCCAGGACGACCAACGAGGAGGACAGGTGAGAGTCTTGGTCAGTATATTTCTCCTGACCGTGGGTAACATTCTCTGATCAGTGTGTTTTGCCTGACCAGACGTTAGCCTTGTTACCCCTGCCACTAACTATAAGCAGGTACTAATTTACAGTTGGATGAACCGAAACGTGCCGATGTTGATATCGGGGGCTCGAACCCGGTCCCTTTACTATGACAGAAAAAGCGCTCTAACTTCCCTGCATTTCAAACGCCATTAACTACTTTGCACTGGTGTCTCTCTTCACTCATCTCGTCTCAGATGTCGTAAGAGAATCACGTCTCTTCCACTGCATGCTCGGCGCGTGAAGGAATGCGTCTTGTGTGTTTTTTCTAATCAGGCGGGGACTAAATCTCTTCGCTAGTGTAAGGTTATGCGAGAAAATTCCAAAGTTGATATAATCTTAAACTGGAAGAGATAAAAACTACAGATAAAGCGAACAAACACATGGATAAACACTTGCTAAACTCGTAGATTAGCCGTGCCTGGACGAGGTTTCGAAATGTTTAGTGCAGAGGTCTTCAGCGTGTTTCCCGCCATGCACCCTTCCCTCCATGCACCCTTCCCGCCATGTCAAAATGTCACTCCCTTCCCCCTTTGCCAGATTGGATGACTCAAAATGGGGAATCCAAATAATATGTATTATCTTATTCTTCGTTCGTTTTCAATGTCCCGTTATCAATGTCCCGTTATTAATGTCCCGTTCTCAATGTCCCGTTCTCAATGTCCCGTTATCAATGTCCTGTTATTAATGTCCCGTTCTCAATGTCCCGTTCTCAATGTCCCGTTATCAATGCCCCGTTCTCAATGTCCCGTTATCAATGGCTCTTTTCGGCTTGTCAGACGATAGTAATTGTGCACTAAGCCAGGGCAGAAATATAGAGACCTTGTGTTGCCCATGCAGTATGGTCCCTCTCTCGGTCTGCCTTGTTTGCTCCAAGGGAAAGGTGATACCAATACAAGGCAAGCTGCAGAAGCTGCCGGATCAGCAGAGCAATGCTCTATCTATTCGCCTGTCGCGGCATCACTCCCAGACCAGCCGCCAACCAAGGCTAAGGGCCTTGTCTGCCCTGCCACAACACTCAACTGAGGTTGCCTTTCCTCGCTCTAGGATAAGGCATTGTATCCTCTAGCGTATGCTCCTTCGCACATCGTCGGTTGTCAGGTTTGGTAGACGCTGACCAACTTTCAGAATTATCAGAAAACAGGCTGCACAGCCATATCTGACAAAACCTGACAAGATACGCCAGAATCATCTGCAAGGCTTCAGTTGGTTTGAAATCAGAGTTTTTCTTCTCCTAGATGAGCTGCCTTCCTAGGCTTTCGAGCCCTATCTCATCGAAACTATTGGTTTTAAGGCGCCATGTTTATATGTTATAGTCTATTTGTTTGTGCCATTTTTCACCACTATCACCGTCATCTTCTTGTATCTCAAAAACTAACATACACAATAAAACAAACAAGTTCTTTATTAATATATGTCTCTAGACATACACACACACAAAGCCCCGAATAAAGCTTTGCAATTAGCAGGATGTTGTTAGGAGAAGGAAATGGGTCGTGTCGCTAGTTTACAGCTTGACTGCGATATTTACACCTTCCGGTCCTACATATCTGACATCAGCAGCCATTTTTTTTAGTTCCAGGTTAGCTTTCCCTCTTCGATCCCTTCTCCTTAGCCAGTCTGTTCTGTTGCAGCCTGTTATCTAGGATCATCGCATGGAGGTGTAGAAGGGTCTTATCAGCTCTGGGTCGCTGGCCCTGACACTAGCAGTCAGCTATGGGTCTCTGGCCCTGACGCTAGCAATCAGCTATGGGTGTCTGGCCCTGGCGCTAGCAATCAGCCCTGGGTCTCTGCTCGCTTCAGCTCATGCACTGCTCATCATATTAAACATATTTTATTCTGGTTATATTGTCTTCATCCTAGCTGCATGTGCCACTGACTATAAGCCGTAGAGTAGCGCAGTGGTTAGCGAGCTGGCTTCGCGTCTGAGTGGTCCTGGGTTTATTGCCCAGTTGCAGCGGAAATGTATTTTCAGACTGGAATGGCTACCGAGTCGACCCAGTCTTAAATGGGTACCTGTTCAGTCCGGGAAGTAAAGGCGGCCGGCGAGAAGCTGACCACATCATCCACGAGCAGAGCGAGAGGTGAATCAGCTGATAACTGAGAACACCCAGGAGAGTGACGCTGTCATATACACCGACGGACCAGTCGTGCGCAGTCGGACATCAGGCTGGGGTTTCTCGGCTAGAGTGAGAGGAGAGGTCGTGGCTGAGCGCAGTAGGGCATACATGTCAACAACCTCCAGTATGAGAATGGAGACGGAAGCAGTGACCTCCGCACTGAAATAGATATCTGAGACTTCTATAGCAAGGGCAGTCGACGTGACAGACGCGCAAGCCGTACTTCAGAAGGTACAGAAAGGATGGATTAGGTACGAGTGGATAGCTGCTGTTGAGTCCTCAAACCTCCATGGGGTTGACATGGATCTACTGCCCTGCTCATGCCGGGGTTCAGGGCAATGAAAAAGCTGACATCGTGGCTTCACAAGGTCCCATCATGGGCACATTAGTGATGGATAGAAGTGACATTTTGAAATCAATCAATGACCGCCTGCTGGATGAGGACACCGCAATAGATGAAGCAGCAATCCACAGACTGCAGAGTTTTGACATTAAACGAGGTTCGAGCGGAGTGGGGCGGATGGGAGGACGGAGCAGGAGAGTATACAACCAGCGAGCTACAGGGACCATCAGCATCCATACCTTACGCCATTTGATGAGAGAGACTGAGCACCTATAGGTGTGCCAGGAGTGCAGTTACGTCGATTCTTAGAAACAGAAACACTAAGTGCCGTGGGTTATAAAATAATATGGGCCTAACACAACATTTCATTTGCGCCCCATGACGTGGTGGGATCTTTACTCTTTTTTTTAAAAATATTAGTACTTAAACGCGATCAAAATGCTGACCAGCGCATGACCTGCAGCATTCAGCGAACCATAACTGACTGCAATCGTCCGGGCCAGCGAACCAGGGCTACCAAGACCCTTCTACACATTTTATACATCAGAACAGGCTGACCAGGGAGAAGGGATCGAAGAGGGAAGGTTAACCAGGTACTAAAAAAAATGCCTGTTACCGAAGACAGATGTGTCGGGCCGAAAAGTGTAAATATCGCAGTCTCGCTGTAAATTAGCGACACAGTGTATTCCGTTCTCCTGACTACATCCTGCAAAGCCTTGTTCAGCGATTGGTATCGGAAGATTGAGAACGAACGAAGAAAAATTTTTTACATGCATTTAGAGGGCGGCCAACTAATTCGACTTGGCGTCAAAGTGTGACTGTGTGTCCTGGGATGTGATATTATGAGCACTGCTAACGTGGTTACCGATTACCAGCTGAGTTATCTTCATCGCGGTTCTATCTTTCCCATCTCAAACTTCCGCTGCATTGCGGTTACACCCACGTGTGGGAAAGGCTGTGGGAGTGAGCGTGGAAATCAGAGCAAGTGCATGAGTCCCTAAGGCAACCGGCATCGTTCTCTGTGCCCTTCTGACAACTCCTGCGACGCTATCGGTGCCAAGCAGTATCGACTTGTTGTTCGCTTAGATACACCGTGTGCAGGAGGTAGAAGGAGGTGGGGGGGGGGGGGGGGTTGCTGTTTGGGTAACAACTTTTTTCTTATCATCATGTCCAGACAAGCGCCACAGAGAGAGATCACAGCAGCTACGCTTCAGAGACACGAGATGCTGGTCTGCAGAATGGGGATTCCCAGCGGCAACCAATCGCAGACTCTAAACGCGACCGTTGGAAGCACCCATATTGTGTGGGAAAGGTCTCCTCGGTCGCTGCAGCAATTTTCTCTCGAGATATAGGATGCCTACGTCTAATTTGAATATTTGTATATTTTAAAAATCTAACCTTCGTCATCTGTTTATTAGTCCTAAGGCTGGTTGTAAGGTTGTCGGAGCATGTCTCTCCATTTGACCCTATCCTCTGGTTGGTCAGTCCTAAGACTGGTTGTAAGGTTGTCTGAGCATGTCTCTCCATTTGACCATATCCTCTGGTTGATCAGTCCTAAGACTGGTTGTAAGGTTGTCTGAGCATGTCTCTCAATTTGACCCTATCATCTGCACCTCACTTCGTTTCAGCAAAGAACTGCAGCTGCAGACCTGCCATGATAATCAGGAACTAGAAATGGCGTACTGCACAACAGATGGCTTTAGTGTGGAGAGAGCGGTATAAATGGAGCGATGTCGGCCACAAAAAGCGCCCACAAGCATGATTGCTCTTGATTGCTTCAGTGTTCAATCATCATAGATACAGGAGGTAGATGACTAGGAGCAAGGAGACAAGGTGATGTCAATCTTCAATATCACCTAACCATGGCTGCATGGTTCAGGAGTAAGTGAAACTCTGAAGTAAAATGTAAACACACTTCTAAGCAGATGTACACCTAAGCATTAGCACCTCTGCAACGGTATATGTACCATCCGCAAAGATTATCACATTTTCAATGCCCTGTACCATCCGCAAAGATTATCACATTTTCAATGCCCGGTACCACCCGCAAAGATTATCACATGTTCAATGCCCTGTACCATCCGCAAAGATTATCACATTTTCAATGCCCTGTACCATCCGCAAAGATTATCACATTTTCAATGCCCTGTACCATCCGCAAAGATTATCACATTTTCAATGCACTGTACCATCCGCAAATATTATCACATTTCCAATGCCCTGTACCATCCGCAAAGATTATCACATTTTCAATGCCCTGTACTATCCGCCAAGATTATCACATGTTCAATGCCTTGTACCATCGGCAAAGATTATCACATTTTCAATGCCCTGTACCATTCGCAAAGATTATCACATTTTCAATGCCCTGCTACTACTGTAGCCTTCAATGCCTCTGCCTCCGCTCTGAAATTACTTGAGAATTTTGCCACTGACAGTGTTATCTTTCTACGTTTGTTAGGCTCAGGAATACCCCTCTCTCTCCATTTTCTGCTACGTTTATTGCAGAACCATCAGTGTGTGCATGGGTCAGGTCTGTGCTTTGGTAGTTTTTCTCTATGTATTTCAGGGTTATATCTCGTCTTTCCTATTTAGTCTGGCTGTTCTTGTGTCCGATACCTGGTATATTTTCTATCAGCTGTGCAAAGATCTGCTGCTTCCAGATGGGTTTGCGTACAGTAGGGATGGGCTTTGGTGTTTATATGGCCTCTCCACATTATGGCCCAACACATCCGTTTTGAGCTAGATTTTTTTGGGATATAGCGTTTTATTTCCCACTGCGATCTCTATTCTCTAAGCCAGACTACACAGCGGAGCCTGATTTCTAGGCCACCTCTTGTAGGTGGAATAAGATCTTGGTCAGCTCTGGTTCGATGACCTTGATGCCAGCGGCCAGCTATGAGTCCCTGGTTGCTGTCAGCCCATTCACTGCTACTGTCCTAGTATTTGTTTGTCCCTCGTTTCCGAAGAGGGCCAAATAGATTATGTGATGAAATGACAATATGACTTGCGCGTCGATTGGATTTGGCTTGGCTTGGCATGGCATGGCTTTGTTAGTTCTCAATCTCCCGCTACCAACCCCTGAAAGGACCTAAGTAGCAGAATGTAGCTCAGAGAACGGAATGCGTTGTGTCGTAGTTTACAGCTTGACTGCGATATTTGCATCTTTTGGTCCAACACATGCAACTTCAGGAATCATTTTTTAGTACCGCGTTAGCATTCCCTCTTCGACCCCTTCTCTTTAGCCAGTCTGCCCTGCTGCAGCCTGTTATCCAGGATCACCGCGCGGAGGTGTAGAAGGGTCTTGGCAGTTCTGGTTCGCTGGTCCTGACGCTAGCAGTCAGCTATGGGTTGTTGACCTCTGCAGATCTTGCGCTACTCAGCATCTTGATCACAATTGGATTTAAATGAGTGTGAGTTGCGCGCCGTCGGCCTCATTCTCTCGTCCTGATCCCATTTGATTCAGTGGCAAGCTATGATCAAGACGACTGGAGCAGTAATCCGGATGCAGTGGACGACCAAATGGATCGTCTGTGTCTAACCTAGCTCCAAACATTCCACAGCGAGTTGCTGGTGGTCGCCTTGCTGGTAGTCGCCTGGCTGGTGGTCGTCTTGTTGGTAGTCGTCTTGCTGGTAGTCGCCTCGCTGTCCGTTGACCAGCCAGTAGTTCTTCCGCATGGACCGCCAAATCCAGTCTTCACGTGCTTATGTAGACAAGCCCTATACCGACTAATCTCGTCTCATCTCGTCTCGTCTCGTCTTTCTCGTAACCATCGTGGAAGTCGTGGGGGCAACCCTCCACTTGTGAGTAATGTGTCGAGGGCATGTCCCTAGTCCGGGAATGCTCAATCCTCTCCGAGCGGTGTGTGATTCATCGTTGGTCTGTTTGAGGTCGTTTTGGCATCGCGCCATGCCACTGCCTCATGAATAAATTCATGCCATTTTTGTCTGCCCAGCGCCATAATTTCGAGGTCATCTACGGACCTGTCCACTTCCAAATATCATCTGTCCAGCGTTTCTTTTTCTCTTGTCGGAGACTGTGCCTCTAAGTAATTTTTTTTTGTTAATCCACTCGATCGCAGTATATGGCCGTACTTTTGAAGCTTGCGTGTCTCTACTACTGATAGGAGGTCATGATAAGGTCCAACAGATTGTATGATTGTGTTTCGTATTTTAGCATTTGTGACACGATCCCTGTAGGTTGTTCCAAGGATCCGTCTGAAGCATCTCATCTCCATCGTCTGGAAGTTTCGCTTCATTTCCGCATTCCACCCTACATCAAATCAAGTCAGGTCATCCCGTAATGAATACATGAATACATCCTCACAACGCCACGCCACCCTTCTCTGTCAGATTCCGCTGCCTGTAACTCTTCTGGTAGGAGATTGGTCCATTCTTGTATGCTCTCCTCCCATCTCTTTTTGGGATAGCCTCTTCGTCGTCTGCAATGCACCTTTCCGTGGAGGATCGTATTTGCAAGACCATTTGATCTCGATATGTGACCGTACCAAGCGAGTTTCCTTCTTTTGACAGTTGCCAAGAGGTCTTCAAACGGCCCTATTGCTGTTGTAATTCTATCTCGTATTTCCTCATTTGTCAATCTATTTTTGTGCGGGACGTTTAAAAGTCTTCGGAAACATCTCATCTCCAAGGCCTGTATCCTTCGCTTAGCTGTAACTATCCATGTCTCACAAGCATAGAGCAATATTGACGGGACCAGTGTACGCATTAATCTGATTTTCGTGCACAGTGGTAACCGTTTATCTTGCCAGATTTTGTTACGCCATGCAAGCGCCGCTATTGTCTGTGCTATTCAGGCCAACACTTCACATGTTGATCCTTCTTCCCTGACAATCGACCCCAGATATTTAAAACGGTAAACCACTTCGAGTTCCTGACCGTTAGCTTTTATCCTGCTGTTGAAGCCCTCGGTGTTGTTGGTCATTAATTTTGTCTTTCCAGCGTTTATCTCCATACCATAGTCAAGAGCTGTTTCATCGAGCCTTCTGACCCATTCCTGGAGTTCTGCTTCTGAACCCGCCAACCCGTCATCTGCAAAACGAAAGTTGGTTATCTTTCGGCCGCCTATCTTGACAGTACCAACGTGACCTCCAAGTGCCTCACTCATAATTCCCTCAAGGAATATATTGAAAAGGGTTGGAGATGAAAACACATTACATCACCGTGGCTTTATCAGACCGACAAGCTACCCTCACTTGGTTTAGCCGGTCATGTCGAGACCGTTGCTCGGGATGTGGCCGATGCCGCGTGCTGGCAGCTACGTGGAGCCACATGTGAGAGTTTGGTGCCAGGACAGAATCAATAATGTCTGGATACGCCCAACATTTCTTCCTGAACATTAGAAACACAATTTTGATTAGCCTGTAATCCAGTAGTCATGAATTCTTTCCATCAAATGCCAAATAGACATCTGAGGTATTTATTTTCAAATACATTTAACCTATTTTCAAGTGTCTCTGTCATTTTCCAGCTTTCACAACCAAATCTGAGCATTGTGATGACTCTAATAGTATCGTCTCTCTTAAAAGTCATCAGACTAAAATATCCAAATTGTCGCCAACTTTGCTTAGAATTCTGGAGACTCCTGTGGTCACTTATGTACTTGAGGTCTTCGCTCAAATATAGACAAATAGTTTGTAAACTTGGCTATTACTTGACCTTAACACAAGCGAAATAAAGATTAAACAATGCTGTAGGACAGGGGTCCTCAACCAGTGATTGTGAGGGATTCCCAAACCAGGCACTATCGGGGTATTATAACGTTTGGTGGAAGGGGGAACTATGCTGCAGTTAAGAGTTGTTAAGTAATTAGTTTTTAAAAACTGCCAGGCCTACAGACTCTACTGTCTTAACTGGGCAGCCAGAACAAGAATGTCATGCAGTGGATACCTTCTCATTGTGGAGTACCAGGAAACAAGAGAGCAGATCGACTGGCAAAGGAGGGTACAGCATACGAGCAACCAGATGTGCCAGTTACATACCAACAGAAGATAAAGATGATCAAATCAATCAGAAAGCCACAAACAGAAGGTTAAGATAATCAAATCAATAAGAAAACCGCCAACAGAAGATTATGATGATCAAATCAATCAGAAAGAAACCAACATACGATAAGGATTATCAAATCAATCAGAAAGCCCACAACATAAGATGTGGATGATCAAATCAATCAGAAAGCCACCAACAGAAGATTTGAATGATCAAATCAATCAGAAAGCAACCAAAATACGATAAGGATTATCAAATCAATCAGAAAGCCCACAACATAAGATGTGGATGATCAAATCAATCAGAAAGCCACCAAAAGAAGATACGGATGATCAAATCAATCAGAAAGTCACCAACACAAGACGATTACCATGAGCTGAACAGACAAGAACGCACTGTTGTGTTGCGCCTTAGGACACAATCGACTCCGCAGCCACATGTACACACAATTGAAGCCTGGCAACTCAGCCATGTGTACATGCGGACAGGCGCCCCAGACAGCAGAGCACATACTACAAGACTGCCCGGAATATAATAAATAGAGAAAATCTCACTGGCCCATAGACACAACACTGGAAGAGAAACTTTATAACCTGTATCTGAACTACAAAAGACAGTGAAGTTTATACAAGAGACAGCCTTGCCGATATAAACAATATATTTTCAAGCGAACAAAAGAAGAAGAAGAAGAAGAAGAAGAAAAAGAAGAAGAAGAAGATGAAGAAGAAGAAGAAGAAGAAGAAGAAGAAGAGGAAGAAGAAATTATAAATATATGTTGTGATCTACGTTTGTTTTAAGTCTTCAAATTCATCAATATTATATATATTGCTATTAAAAGCTTCAATAGCTGCAAGGGGTGTTCAAATCAAACCGGAACTTGTTGTTCTACATCAATGGGTTTTAGACTGAAACTACTATAATTAGTTAGAGACACTTGTGTTTTATTAATGTTAGGCGGCCCAATTGCCTAGGGCACTCATGTGACAAATACATAAAAATGGCGGCCAACACTGTTAGTGCTTGCATGGAACAGTGTGTTGTGATGAAGTTTCTTGTGAAATAAGGTGAGATACGGAAATTTACAGAAGACTGCAATCACAATAAGGTGATGAGACACTCAATCACAATACGGTGATGGGACACTCAATCACAATACGGTGATGGGACACTCAATCACAATACGGTGATGGGACACTCAATCACAATACGGTGATGAGACACTCAATCACAATACGGTGATGGGACACTCAATCACAATACGGTGATGGGACACTCAATCACAATACGATGATGGGACACTCAATCACAATACGGTGATGAGACACTCAATCACAATACGGTGATGCGACACTCAGCCGCAGTAAGATGTTTGAGTGGTGTAAACGTTTTCAAGAAGGCTGTAGATCCATGAGTGATGATCCCGGCCCTGATGGCTCTCAACCCACCTCACTCATTCATGTGAATATCCAGATTGTGGAACGCCTTATCCTGGAAAATCGACGCATAATCTGTCACGAAATTGTACAAGAGACAAGTCTTTATTTGTCATTTTGAGTGATGTGCATAACCGGCGTCTAAGGAAAAAAACGGCCTGGTTTGATCACAATAGGCGTCCTGTTCCTGTAAGTTAACGCACGACCACGTACAGCTCATCGGACATAGTGCCGTCTGGAGCAACTCGGCTGGGAGGTTTTGCCACATCCACCTTACCCGATTTCGCTCCAAATGATTTCCGCCTGTTAGGACACTTCAAAGAATTACTGGGAGGGCAGCATGTCAGCTCTAATGACGAAGTCAAACAAGCTATTCTAGATTGGTTCAGACATACTGACAAATCTTTTTACACTGAAGCTTTTCAAGCAATTCTAAAACGCTGGGATAAGTGCATAAACGTTGCAAAAGATAATATAGAAAAATAAATGGCATTTTGACTACTTGAAATAAAAAATGTTTCTTACAAAAAAGTTCCGGTTTGGCTTGAACGTCTCTTGCATATCCATCCAAGTTCTTAGTCGACTAATATTTCTACATGGGCGTATGCCCCTGTTTAAGTCCCAGCTCTGGTATGAGCTGAATATAACCTAGAAGAGGATTTCGTGAGTGGTTCAACCGGGCTCTTTGTGAATACCAAGAACAGCCCCACAGACAGCATGTAATAGGTGGCTACAAACTGTGTGACATGGCCATGGTTAGGTGGTATGTTTAGAGTTTCAGTCAAGCATCTGGACCAACCGGTCGCTTAGACAGACTGTGTCTACTATCAGAAACAGATGAGTTGACCATTTTTTCTTATATGTTGATTTGTTAGTTCAGTATCGTTGTCCCTGATGAAGGCCTATTGGTCGTAACGTAAATTTTGTTTGTGTTCTCGTCTCGGTGCGGTATCTGACCATACCCATTTTTAAATTTTGTTTAAACTCAACCGTAATCAACTTTTACAAGTTGTTTTTTTTTCCCATGTTTAGAGCAGCATTGATGGCGCCTAACAGGTTGTGGGTCTACTTTGCTCTAGTGTTTTAGTCTATTAAAATTGACTCGCAGCTCGATTGACCACCTTCCGTGGGACATGCCCCAACGTAGCAGAGTAATACGCTATACCCACAATTCCCAAACTTACATGTAATGGGATAGTGACATTGTGTAGCAGTCGCTGTTCTGGAATCAGAAAGGTAAGCAACAAAGAGGCCGTCCAAGCCGCACTTGGCGAAGAGAGCTTGAGGAAACCATGAGGGAGAAGGGAAAGACGAGACAGGTGCTTGAGATAACAACAAAAGACGGACATACCTGGAGAGTGTTAGTCGAAGTCTATGCTACTCAGGGGGTAGCGTAACTTTTAATTGATTGAATGAAATGTTTACGTACTAATGTGAAAAAATATACATTTTCAAGAATCTTTTAAGTGCATTCAAGTCAAACCGGGACTTTTGTGTAATGAAATTTTTTAAATTTTAAAGTAGTTAAAATTACATTTATTTTTTCGATATAATCTCCTGCAACGTTTATGCACTTATCCCAGCGTTTAAGAAATGCTTGAAAAGCTTCAGCGTACGCAGATTTGTCAGTATGTCTGAATAAATACAAGACAGTCTAATTCACTTCGTCATCAGTGCGGAAATGCTCTTCTCAGAAATAATTCTTTATAGGTCTGAGCTGTAAGGTGGATGTGGCAATACATCCCAGCCGAGCTGCTGCAGATGGCACATAATGCGGTGAGCCGTATAAGGTGGATCGTTATCTTGCAGGAGGAGGACGGTATCATCAATCACGGATGTACGGCCTTCTCTAAAATGTTTACACCATTCAAACGTCTTACTGCGGCTGAGTTCATAATCACAGAATCGCAGTCTTCTGTAATTTTCCGTAGGTTCCCCGCTTTTCTTTCCACAAGAGACTTCATCATAACACTCTGTTCCATGCAAGCTCTAACAGCGTTGTTCGTCATTTTTATTTGTCTGTCACGTGACTGGTTCAGGGCAAGTGGGCCACCTAGCAGTAATAGGACACACGTGCCCCTAACTAATCATAATTGTTCCATCACGCTATAACAGATACAGATAGAACAAGAACAAAAAGTCCCAATTTGACTTGATCGTCTCTTGTATGTTTAGTATGTTGAATGCACCTTTCAGTCAAATATTCTCGGAAACAGAAAATTACAATCTGACATACTGAGATTTGGCAAAAACAGAAGAATCCGAACAACAATTGGAAAGACCCTGTAGGAATAACAAAGGAAAAATAACCGGAAAATCTGGATGAACAGGTGAGCGACGGGGACAACAGGTCGAAGTGTATTTAGCGAAATGTCCCAGCCAACAAGGGATGATGACATAAATAAACTACATAGAAGAGATCAAAGTCTCATCTTTCAGTTCCGAACAGGACATACCAGAGTCAATATCCACTTGAATCGCATCAATCCCCAGCACCCGCCCCTTGTGCAGACATTGCTCTCATCCTGATGAAACAGTTCGACACCTACACATTGAGTGCAAGTCGCTTGCGGACACGAGGAAAAGATTCTTACAAGCACTGCCGACAATTACCAACACACTGTACGGAGCAGTGACACAACTGAAGAAGACCTGTATCTATATTAGAATGGCATTGGGCTGCAAAGAACAGGCTTGCTCAGCAGCTATGGAATAACAACAACAACAATAACAGCAACAAGGGGCTCAGTGGTTTCGAGGTAAGGTGTCATCATCGACTGCCGGGGATCGAATGGGTCGAATCACGGTGATGACCTGGATTTCTTTCACGTGGATTTTTTGGAAAAAATTCCCCTACCTATGGGTGGTGAGATCGGACGCCTGATCTCTGGTTAGTGAGATCGAACCCCTGATCTCTGGGTAGTGAGGTCGGACGCCTGATCTCTGGTTAGTGAGATCGAACCCCTGATCTCTGGGTAGTGAGATCGGACCCCTGATCTCTGGGTAGTGAGATCGGACCCCTGATCTCTGGTTAGTGAGATCGGACCCCTGATCTCTGGGTAGTGAGATCGGACCACTGATCTCTGGGTGGTGAGATCGGACCCCAGATCTCTGGGTAGTGAGATCGGACCTCTGATTTCTGGGTAGTGAGATCGGACACCCGTGTTCAGTGTCCAGGACATTCAAATGACCATTGCCAAGAGCAAGCTTGCTCAGCAGCTATGATATAACAACAACAATAAAATAACATACGGAAACACGGAACAAAAAGGCATGAAGACCTCTGCTGTTTAATGGATGGATTCGTGGGAAATGAGGAGCGAATGTTCTGTAGACAATGTCGTTGTCAAGCCGTGCAAACGTCTATCTGACAGCGATGTCGATTATGAGAATAGACATTGATGACGCGTCGTCAGCTTTGACATGGCTGTCTGAGCTAGGTCGGTCATCGAGTCGAGACTATCAATCCATGCCTCGAAGGAAGATAAGGGCTGGCCGTGGCGTGAGTGGTAGACGCCTTAAACATCGGGGAATTGTGGGGATTTGTTGTTGTTCTTCTTCTTCTTTTTCTTCAATTATTACTACTGCGTCTACTTCTATTTTTCTTCTATTTGTACTTCTTCTGATATTTCTTCTTCTTCTTCTTCTTCTTCTTCTTCTTCTTCTTCATCATCTTTTCCTTCTTCTTTCTCTACTTCTTCTTTTTTTGTTCTTCTTCTTTCTCTACTTCCTCTTCTTCTTTTTAATTCTTCTTCTTCGTCTTCATCTTCTTCTCTTTCTTCTTCTTCAATTTCTTTTCCTTCTTTTCATTCTTCAGCTTCTTCCTCTTTTTTTCTGCTTTGCTCTTTTCCTTCTTATTCTTTTTTATTTCTTATTATTATTATTATTACTAATAATAATTGTGTTATCATTACTACCATTATTATTACTATTGTCATTGCATCTTTAATTGTTGCTTTTTCGGACAAGTTGAGGAGGAAGACTAACGTCTGACCAGGCAAAATATACTCAACAGACATGTTAGTCACGATCAGGCAAAATATACTGAACAGACATATTAGTCAGGATCAGGCAAAATATAATGAACAGACATGTCAGTCAGGATCAAGCAAAATATACTGAACAGACATGTTAGTCAGGATCAGGCAAAATATACTGAACAGACATGTTAGTCAGGATCAAGCAAAATATACTGAACAGACATGTTAGTCAGGATCAGGCAAAATATACTGAACAGACATGTTAGTCAGGATCAGGCAAAATATACTGAACAGACATGTTAGTCAGGATCAGGCAAAATATACTGAACAGACATGTTAGTCAGGATCAAGCAAAATATACTGAACAGACATGTTAGTCAGGATCAGGCAAAATATACTGAACAGACATGTTAGTCAGGATCAAGCAAAATATACTGAACAGACATGTTAGTCAGGATCAGGCAAAATATACTGAACAGACATGTTAGTCAGGATCAGGCAAAATATACTGATCAGACATGTTAGTCAGGATCAAGCAAAATATACTGACCATACATGTTAGTCAGGATCAAGCAAAATATACTGAACAGACATGTTAGTCAGGATCAGGCAAAATATACTGAACAGACATGTTAGTCAGGATCAGGCAAAATATACTGAACAGACATGTTAGTCAGGATCAGGCAAAATATACTGAACAGACATGTTAGTCAGGATCAGGCAAAATATACTGAACAGACATGTTAGTCAGGATCAGGCAAAATATACTGAACAGACATGTTAGTCAGGATCAAGCAAAATATACTGAACAGACATGTTAGTCAGGATCAGGCAAAATATACTGAACAGACATGTTAGTCAGGATGAGGCAAAATATACTGAACAGACATGTTAGTCAGGATCAGGCAAAATATACTGAACAGACATGTTAGTCAGGATCAGGCAAAATATACTGGCCAAGACCACCATCTTGAATTCTTCGCATACCTCTACGACAGCGGACGTTTTAATGGCAGGATGGCTACCAAAGTGTTGGATCGACGTTATCCCTGTTCTAGTGATCGACACGCAAATGAAGTCAATCATAGCAGGTCCGTTTGGAGGACCCCAGTCCACCTTCATCAGAACGAACGGGATGGAAGGGGAGCTATTTAAACCCACCTCCTAATGTCCTATGCAGGGGGTACAAATGAGTGAACTAACCCATTGCCAGCATTAAGCAACACCAACAACCTCAGGATCAGCGAACCAAACCTGACCAAGACTTTATTCCACTTCCAAGCGGTAGCCCTGAAAACAGGCTGTACTAGTGCAGGCTGGTTAATAGAACAGCGACGCAGAAGGAAGGCAAAACCAGTGCACAAATAGGCAGCTAAAATCGGATGTCTAGAGCCGAATGGCGCAGAATTAACAACCTCCCTGCAAACTACAACAGAATGTTCTTTTCGGGACGAACGCAAAACAAGAGGAGGACCAATCAAAGATGGTCACATGACACTAAACGACCAACCAGCAATCCACAAACTGTACGAGTTTTAAATCAGGCGCGGATTTAGCGGGAAATAACGTTTGAAAGGTGCATCAGCAACCTCGTTATGGGAATCATAAGTGTCGTCTTCTTTCTCATCGCGTTGGCTACGTTTTGTAGAACGATTAGACTAATTCTCTGGCAAGAGTCACTGTCGCGGAAAGATCTTCTGAGTTCTTAGATTGTTTTTTGTGAAAGTACGTCTCAGTGGGAAATGGCTGAATTGCCTAAACAAATAACAAGCTAACATGTTCGAGTGAAAGGGATAATTGTATGCATGGACACACGGGGGCTGTTGTTATTGTTGTTGTTGCTATCCCACAAACAAACGAACAAAAAACAAAACAAGAGATGCTTAATACCAGTTGAACAGAAGAGAGCAGGTCGTGGTCTTCAGACTCTGCACAGGCCACAACAGACTGAGGTACCATCTATTCAATAAACTGAAGATAGTTGGCACTGACGAATGCTCGTGTGGTACCGGGAAAATGACCGCCGAACATCTGCTGCAAAATTGCCCGACATACGAGGACCAGAGAAAGCACATGTGGCCATCACCAGTGGCAACACTAGACAAGCTCTATGGCAGTGTCGACAGCCTCAGGATGACAGCTGCTTTCTTCGAACAAATTCAAGTTGACATCTGACAGCGTACGAAGAAGAAGAAGAAGAAAAAGAAGAAGAATTAGAGGAAGAAGAAGCTATCCCACAGCTGTTGACCAAACCTGCTCTTGGCAGCCCAATGCCATTCTTATATAGATACAGGACTCCTTCAGTTGTGTCACTACTCCGTACAGTGTGTTGGCAATTGTCTGCAGTGATTGTAAGAATCTTTTCCTCATGTCCGCTAACGCCTTGCACCCAAAGAGTAGATGTCTAACTGTGAGAGCAATATCTACACAAGGGCACTTGCAGTGGATTGAAGCGGTTCAAGTGGATATGGACTCTGGTGAATCCCTTTCGGAAAAAAAAAAATTTTTTTTTTATTTTGCGTTCGCCTTATTTCTCTAATTCCCAAAGTGGTGTGCGTTGCGCTGTGGTTTTTATTCTGCGCATGACCGGTAAGTGCATCCGATTCAGCATTAATTTATGTAAGAGTCTGCTCCCTCCTTCATTTACAAGTGTTTGCTTCCCCGGGCTAACGGCTGATGCTGTGATGGGGATCGAACCCAGCACCTTCGGGTGGTGAGCCGTAACACTTGACCACTCGACCACGTCGTCCCATCAGGAACTGAAAGATGAGACTTTGATTGCATATATGTAGTTTATAAAGTAAGTTAGTTGTCCATTGCAAGCCAAGATGGCGACCTCATCAGACGTTTTTGTCTTCATGATGTAACTTGCGCTGTATTTGGATTATAGTGAGGAAGAAGCTGCGCTGGTCATCAGCCGCACTCTCTGGTCCCGAGCTACTTTGGGTCAGGGACAAGACTTAAGTCAAGACGACTGGAGGTAATTCAGGATGAATTTATCACTTGGACCCAACTCTTTGAGACCAGGAGTGGCTTGAAGCCTGCGGGGTTCGAACCCACGCCGTTTCCGCTCATCGCTTTGATAGACGAGTGCCTTATCCCTCAGCCACAGTAGTTTGTATTACTCTTTTTGCCGTGACATTTCGTTAAAACAGACTGACAACGCTCTGTTCCCGTTTTCTCGTGTACATCCAATCTCTCCCTGGCACCATTCTTAACAATTCGTTTTACTGTGTGGTCACTCCAAAAAAGGGTAAAAAGGCCGCCGTCTATCGTAGACGATGATGGCATAATTAATTTTGCTAGCGCTATTTTTAGTAAGGATTAACTGCGCTACTTTTTATCCTCACTCTCTCGTCTCGAGCCGCTCGACCCCAGTGGCAAGTCAAGGACAAGATGACTAGGGGGTAACTACGAGATGCAGGGGACTCCGCATCAAGCACCCGTGAAAAAGACGGAGTCCGGTCACTGCAGCGGCTGTCAAATTGTTGTTTGGTGGCTCCCGTCTTAGTGAATCTGTCAGTCAACCCGTTTGCAGGCCGCCCGCTCTGCCCAGGAACCCATTGCAAAGCCACACCAATCCGGCGATGCAAATTGGAATAAGCAACATTTAATCTATGTAAGTGGCGGTATTTTGGACGACATGTTCTTAGAATAGAATTTCAACAGACTTTCTTTCCAAGAGTTTATGGGGTCATCTCCTGACAACATGAAAAGAGAAAGACCGAAAGAGCGAGTTCAGAGAGCATTTGCATTGTGGGCTTACGGAGCATTCCTGAACTGAAAATACACAACGTCACAGAGCTCACATTGGAGAGCACTGGTTTATGCATTACGTGCCGTGTTTGGCATTTCAAGAATGATGATTGATAATGGTTATTCATTCTGTTTTCAGTATCTGTATATTGGCGACACATCGAATATTCGATTGATATTGCATTCGGTGTCGAATACTCAAATCAATGAATTATTTGTATTCGATGGAATAGTACATTGAAATAGAAGTCGAATATGCGATTCGGCTCCATTGTTATTTTAGCCGTAATAAAGCTGAATAAATAACGTACGGTGCCAGGACCGACCTAATATGACAGGCGATGCATGTGAGAAATACTTCTTTTGTGTCATTTGTTATATCAGGTGATCAGGCAGAGGATAGTTAGGATGCCAGTTTAATAATATCACCAACTGTCCAGGTACTCCCGTTGAGATTGATGTATTGATTTACATCGTGCCTTGATGTTTTGCTATACTTTATAGTGATTGTTTATGTTTAAGAAAAATGTTCTTTTAACAAACGTCTCAATACTTGTTCAGGGAGGTTTTTTTCAAAAAAAATATTTAGACAGGTTCTTTGACAGGAATTGTTCAGGCAGGCTTTTTGGAAGAAAATGTTCAGAGAGGTTTTTTGGCAGAAAATTCTTAGAGAGGTTGTTTGACAGAACATGTTTAGAGAGGTTGTTTCACAGAAAATGTTCAGAGAGGTTGTTTGACATAAAATGTTCAGAGAGGTTAGGTTGTTTGACATAAAATGTTCAGAGAGTTTGTTTCACAGAAAATGTTCGGAGAGGTTGTTTGACATAAAATGTTCATAGAGGTTGTTTCACAGAAAATGTTCAGAGACGTTATTTGACATAAAATGTTCTGAGAGGTTGTTTGACATAAAATGTTCAGGGAGGTTGTTTGACAGAAAATGTTCGGAGAGGTTGTTTCACAGAAAATGTTCAGAGAGGTTGTTTGACATAAAATGGTCATAGAGGTTGTTTCACAGAAAATGTTCAGAGACGTTGTTTGACATAAAATGTTCTGAGAGGTTGTTTGACATAAAATGTTCTGAGAGGTTGTTTGACATAAAATGTTCAGGGAGGTTGTTTGACAGAAAATGTTCGGAGAGGTTGTTTCACAGAAAATGTTCAGAGAGGTTGTTTGACATAAAATGTTCAGAGACGTTGTTTGACATAAAATGTTCTGAGAGGTTGTTTGACATAAAATGTTCTGAGAGGTTGTTTGACAGAAAATGTTCGGAGAGGTTGTTTGGCAATGACTGTTCAGAAACTCGTACTTATGAAAGATAACTCGTGTTTTATGCAGCAATGACTTTCAAACTTAATGTTTTAAATAGTTAGTGATTACTACAAAATAGTTGTAGTACTTTTATCACATTTTTGTGACACTTGGAAACGTATAATATAAAAAAAACAGACCAGGTAAAATATACTGATCAGACAATGTTAGTCACGGTTAGGTCAAATATACTGATCAGACAATGTTAGGGTCAGTTAAAATATACTGATCAGACAATGTTAGGGTCAGGTAAAATATACTGATCAGACAATGTTAGGGTCAGGTAAAATATACTGATCAGACAATATTAGGGTCAGGTAAAATATACTGATCAGACAATGTTAGGGTCAGGTAAAATATACTGATCAGACAATGTTAGCGTCAGGTAAAATATACTGATCAGACAATGTTAGGGTCAGGTAAAATATACTGATCAGACAATGTTAGGGTCAGGTAAAATATACTGATCAGACAATGTTAGGGTCAGGTAAAATATACTGATCAGACAATGTTAGGGTCAGGTAAAATATACTGATCAGACAATGTTAGGGTCAGGTAAAATATACTGATCAGACAATGTTAGGGTCAGGTAAAATATACTGATCAGACAATGTTAGGGTCAGGTAAAATATACTGATCAGACAATGTTAGGGTCAGGTAAAATATACTGATCAGACAATGTTAGTAAGGGTCAGACGAAATACACTAGTCAATACCAGCTCACTTGCACTAGTATGTCCTTAGAAACAGGCTGCTTCATGGCAGCCTGACTAGCGTGGTGGGAATTACGACGTGATCCCTGTAGTAGTAAGCGACACGCAGATGAAGCCAGGTATAGCACAACCGCCTGGAGAATGTGTCCACCCTCATCAGCACGTACAAGATGTGAAGAAAGCTACTGTAACCCAACAAATAAATATATGTACAGAGCTCAAAAAAGGTATGTTATTTATAGCGAGCATATTCAACAACAGCAACGCTGATACCAACAATAACACCAACAATAACAACTACAACCATTACAACAGCAACAACACCAATAAAAAAAAATACAATAACAAGAACAACAGTAACAACAAAAACACTACAAATAACAGCAATAACAACACCGCTAACAACAACAGCACCAATAAAAACATGGACAGCAACAACAACAACCAGAATAACAACATCATTAACAACAAAAACAACACCAATAACAACAGCAAAAAACTACAATAACAACAACAGTAACAACAAAAACACCACCAATAACAGCGAGAATAGCAACAACACCACTAACAACAACATCATCAATAACAACAACAGCAGCAACGAATGGAAGGTATAAACAGGAAAGAAGAGAAAATACAACGGCCTGAAAAGTTATCATCATCATCCCCGACGGCAGTGGTTGCCATTGAACTGATCTTTACCTTCAGTGTTGAGTATGGGTTTAGAAACATCACCTTACAAAACCATCGGTCTTTAAATTTAAAACGTCACTGCAATGGATAGGGTACAGTCTTCCTATAAGGAGGCAGCTTTATGCTTCACTTTAAGCAAAAATGCGTAGAAGAATCAAAAACCGCGAGCCTCTTGTTGAAGACCGACAATGAGTAGGATTACTCTTTCCCTAAAAAGGACGTTAAGTGGTGGGTTGCCGTAGCTTTCCTCACATCCTGAGCGTACTGATGAGGGTGGACGGGGGTCGTCCAGGCGGCTGTGATATACTTGGCTTTATTTGCGTGTCGCTTACTACAACGGGACTCAATCACGTCGATCCCTTAACTTGTTAGCCAGCCTGCCATAAAAACAACCCGTTTCTAGTAAGGTCTACGTGGAAGTCAAGATAAGAGTCTAGGTCAGTACATTTTGCCTTGACCCTGACTAACATGTCCGATCAGGTCACAGCCAAATAGTTATATTGGATGTCCATCGTTGTCGATGAGGACCGCTGACATCATCCTTGTCACAGGTGTCCATGTTGGGTGTGGGTGCGCATGTGGCTGAAGAGGCCGATGCGGGCACAAAAACATCTGCTACATAACGGTTACACGAGGTTTGTAGAAAGTGATGGAGTTCCCGCTGTTCGTGATTTCCGGGTCTCGCGTCAGCGCTGGGCTTTCACAACACGGTGGTCTTCGCTGGTAGCTACACCCGCTTTAACTGCGCTTCTCCAGTCAGATCTGTTTTGGGCAAGAAATTCCCAGGTGTCGATGTCTCTGGCAACTTTTCAGTGAGCCCCTCAGACCGTCTTTAAAAAGTTTCTTTGCGCGCCCTCTCTCAGCTCGCCGGAGAGAAGCTCCTTTGGGAGCCGCTCGTCTGACATACGGACGAGGTGTCCGGCCTATCCTAGTCGTGCTTTCTCTAGCAGTGCATGGATGCTGGGCATGTTAGCCCTCGAGAGAACCTCGATGTCAGTGACACAGCCAAAAAGTAACGATGACATAAATAAACAGGACACACCAGAGTCAATAGCCACTTGAACCGCATCAATCCCTGGCACCTGCCCTTGTGCAGACACTGCTCTCATCCTGATGAAACAGTTCGACACCTATTCATTGAGTGCAAGGCGCTTGTGGACATGAGGAAAAGATTCTTACAAGCACTACCGACAATTACCAACACACTGTACGGAAGCAGTGACACAAATGAAGAAGACCTGTATCTATATTAGAATGGCATTGGGCTGTCAAGAGTAGGCTTGCTCAGCAGCTATGGAATAACAACAAAACAACAACATCAATATGTTCTGCCTGACCATACACTAGTCTTCCTTCCCCCAGCGAGCCGCTTCAGTAGAATCGCCCCTGAAATATCAGAAATCTACCAGAACAAACTTTCTTAATGGGCGCAAATTGTATTCTCGAATTGCGAGGTTTCATTGTGTACCTAAGTACTTCAACCGTACAGCGTGAACTTTGTCAAGGAGTTTGTAAACTGGGCTGTTGTTTGACCATTACACCGGTCAACTGAAGATTACCAGTGGCAGTACAGCGGGACACAAGGGTTAATGCACGGGGACGGCGGTGTTTGGTTAATTGAGATGCCAAGTTTGTTGATCGTGTGGGACAGAGGCGCTGGGCCTGAAAGGAAGCGTTATTGAAATTCCATGATGAGGAGGGGAGGGGGGAGGGGTCTAAGTGGAGAGGGCGTACGTGTAAGTGGGTGGGTGTGGGGGGGGGGTATATTAAAAGATTACGAAAGGTTTGTGAACAGATCGCATTATGATTGTGGACAGATTTCACAGGCTTAGTGAATAGATTCCAGGCAGTCCGTGGGTTTATATAAGAGGTCTGTAAACTGATTTCAGGGAACTGTAAAATGGCTGTTATTGTTTTCTGGGGGCTCTGGATAGTTTTCATATGGATATGGCTTGGCTGGCTTCGTTCATTCTCAATCTCCCGCTACCAAGCCCTGAAAGGGCTTAAGTAACAGAATTTAGTCCAGAGAACGGAATGCGTTGTGTCGTAGTTTACAGCTTAACTGCGATATTTGCACCTTTCGGTCCAACACATCCGACTTCAGCAAGCATTTTATGAGTACCGGGTTAGCATTCCCTCTTCGATCCTATCTCCTTAGCCAGTCTGCCCTGCTACAGCCTATTATCCAGGATCACCGCGTGGAGATGTAGAAGGGTCTTGGCAGCTCTGGTTCGCTGGTCCTGACGCTAGCAGTCAGCAATGGGTCGCTGACCACTGCAGCTCATGCGCTGCTCAGCATCTTGATCCCGGATATGGATATGATTTGAGAATGATAGGAATAGCTTTCATGGAGGTTGTAAATATGTTTCAAAGCCGTGAATAGGTTTCAGTGTGTAGTGAATAGCTTATGTGGGTTTTTGGAGAGATTTCAGGGCACAGTGATTTTTGTATAACGGTGAAACCAAGAACGGTTCGTTAAATCAGCCTTTAAATCAAAAACAAAAAAACTTGCAGGAACAGACCAAATCATAAGCCAGGCAGTGGTTAGAGATCTAAAACAAACATCCCAAATCCCACTATGGAAAAAAAGTCCCCTGAGATGGTAGAAACCATAGAGGGAATGTGAAAAAAGGGGACAGATTTAGAAAGGAAATTTATTATAGAAGAATATCTTAGGAGAGTATAATCACCAGAAACATGGACACACGTATATACAGATGGCTCATCTAACAAAGTCACATCCAATGAAGGTGGAGAGGTCTATTACAGACTGAGGAATAGAGAAGAAAAAACTCGAGTATTAACAACGGGAACATATTCCAATAATTTCCGTGAAGAAGCAGAGGCACTGAAGGCCGCAGCTGAGCTTGTAATCCAAGCAATGTATGTTCTCCCTGACACAGCTCTCAGCAAAACACCCAAGGTTGGTCATACAGTGGATCCCATCCCACTGCAATATTGAAGGCAATGAAGCTGCAGACAAACTAGCAAAGTGTGGAGGAGCATCCCCATAAACAGACCTGAGTATCACATATAATGAGGCCAAGGCCATAATTAAAGCCAACTTCGGGGGGAAATGCGTTGATCAACACCCCGACTTCCGAAAAGAAGACAGCTACTATAACTTAACTAGAGAAGAGCAAGTCATCATCTTCAGACTGAGAACTGGGCATACCAGACTCAAGGGTCATCTTTACAACAAAATGAGGATTTGGACAGATGACAGGTGCCCATGTTGGGAGCATATCATAACCGTGGAACACATCCTGCAAAGCTGCACGCTCACGGAGGACAAGAGAGAACAGTGCTGACCTCGTGATACAGATATGAGACAAAAACTGTATGGAGATTAAACAGCCTTACAAATAACGGTGCCCTTTGTAAGAGAAACCGGGACCTTGATCTGAGGATGTAAGAGAATTTGGGACCTTGTTCTGAGGATGTAAGAGAAACCGGACCTTGTTCTGAGGATGTAAGAGAAACTGGCACCTTGATCTGAGGATGTAAGAGAAATTGGCACCGTGTTCTGAAGATGTAAGAGAAACTGGCACCTTGATCTGAGGATGTAAGAGAAACCGGACCTTGTTCTGAGGATGTAAGAGAAACTGGCACCTTGATATGAGGATGTAAGAGAAACCGGACCTTGTTCTGAGGATGTAAGAGAAACTGGCACCTTGATCTGAGGATGTAAGAGAAAGTGGGACCTTGATCTGAGGATGTAAGAGAAACCAGGACCTTGATCTGAGGATGTAAGAGAAAGTGGGACCTTGGTCTGAGCATTAACGAAGAAGACGAAGATGAAAATCAGTCGAGGCTCGTTAGATGACACGATCTTATTTAGGACTAAAGGATACGACACTCTCTAAAGGACCCTTTGGTTGAAGGAGGTGGTAGACCACCTGGGTCCCGGTACTAGCTGGACTGCACCTGATGTAACACTTGGGGACTGAACTAAGCAAAGGCATCTATCAGAAAAGTGGCTGTACCTTGGTGATTACCAAACCCCTGTACAATACAGGAGAATGTGAAGGTAGATACGCCTTCGTAAATGAGAAAGCGTTGTAATCCAGCATCCTGGAGGGAAACCGGCTGGAAGAAAGGGATGCATTTACCTGTTTGGGCAGCACACTTGACACAGAAGGAGATGCAGATTAAGAACTAGATTTTATAAGGAAAGAGGGGCATTTCCAGAAAAATAAAGATTCACATCGAATTTTGAATATTCAACGCGTGTCAAGTCGGTGTTGCTGGATGGAGACATGGAGAACGACCAAGGTCATACAACGAAGACTCCAGTCCTTCGTTAACAGATGCCTACGAAGGATAATGGGCATTAAGTGGCAGGATATGGTGGAGAAATGAAGACCTATGGGAAGGCCACCAACAATAGACACTGGAACTCGACATTCAACAACTCGACATTCAACAACTCGACATTCAACAACTCGACGACATCCAACAACTCGACATTCAACAACTCGACATTCAACAATTCGACATTCAACAACTCGACATTCAACAACTCGACATTGCACTAGAGCTGAGTGTGACTAACGAGGCATGGTACTTCGAGAATCGCGTCCCCTAGCACTATTGCAAATCTAATACAATGGGGAACTGGTGGAGACTGAGAGAATTCACAAGGCCGCAAATGGTGGAGGAGATGATAAGCCAGTCAGGGCGCTTGACAATTGTTTTGCTCGGCACTCGACATGGCAGACCATCGAATGCATCACGTTCACTTCTGTGGTCGAAATAGTGCTAGATGCATTTTCCGTTGCTGGCCGGGGTGGGAAGGTAGGTCCAGTGACCACCCCCCCCCCCCCGACCTCTACCTTCCCCCAACCCCCCCACCTTACCTCCGAATCACAAAACCCTAGTCGCTCATAGAACCAAATTAATAATAATAATAATAATAAGAAGAAGAAGAAGAAGAAGAAGAAGAAGAAGAAGAGGAAGATGAAAAAGAAGAAGTAATGATAATAAAAAGAAAATGAAGAAGAAAAAGAAGAGGAAAAGACGAAGAAGAAGAACAAAAAAAGAAGAAAAAGACGAAGAAGACAAAGAAGAAATAAAAATAATTACGATAAAAATAAGAAGAACAGATGAAGAAAAATAAAAAGAAGAAGAAGAAGAAGAAGAAGAAGAAGAAGAAGAAGAAGAAGAAGAAGATGAAGAAGACGAAGAAGAAGAAGAAAAAGAAGAGCAAGGAAGAAGTAAAAAATAAAAAGTAGAAGAAGACGACGAAGAAAAAGAAAAAAAGAAGAAGGAAAAGACGAAGAAGAAGACGAAGATATGAAGACACTAGAAATAAGATGGGTACTAGCCCTTATGCTATATACGTTCAAGGCAGGTAACACTTTGGTTGGATCAGCACATCAGAACGCAGCCTGATCGACTACCACTGCACACTGGTAAAACAAGACAAACTCGGCTATAGGGCATGAGAAAGACCTCGAGTTAGACGGATGCACGACATATGAGCAAACGTTAAAAGATAAGAGTTTACGTCGACCTACACATCATACATTGACCCAATAACGAGACAGTCAACTTCCCACGACATTTCCTGACACAAGCGCATGGACATTTAAACTTAGCTGAATTTAGCAGCCATTGGAGACACATATGTCCGTTTGTTACAACCACCACAAAACAAGTCTTTATCTGCACTCGGGCAACATGTAATAAAGTAACGTAATAAGCAGGACAGAATTCTGACACCGGACCTCCAGATGACGAAAGCGCCTTGCCATAAGATAGATGAGTTAAGGACAAAGATCTTCAGACTCAGAACGGAACATTGCAGACTCAAGGCTCACCTTCACAGAATGGGTCTCAGAGACACTGCCACGTGCGATTGTGGAGCACCCAAGCAAACACCAGACCATATCCTTCAGGACTGCCCTACCTATACAGACCAAAGAGTCTGGCCTGGGAAAGCGACCGAAAAGCTGTGGTGGACCGGCGAAGACTTGAAACGCACAGTTTCCTTCTTGAACCTCACCGGACTAGAAGCAACGCATCAATTGATTAATGAAGAAGACGAAGAAGAAGAAGAAGAAAAAGAAGAAGAAGAAGAAGAAGAAGATGATGATGAGTTAAGGACCTAGACCAGCGAAGAACCCTACAAACGGTGTCACAAACAGGCTAGCATTTCGTCGTACATCGCTTGCTTCAATGAAAATAAGTCGAGTTTGATGCAGGCATATTTATAGACTCTACTTCTGTGTTCTTCCTGAAATTTACGTTGTTATGTTGCGTCGTAGGTTACAGCGAGGATGCGATATATGTGTCTTTTGGCCTTCACTTTTAATTTCAGGTGGGTTGTTTTCGATATGAGGTTAGCTTTCCCACTGTGTGACATGGCAAAACACCGGCCATGGTTATGTAGCTTGTTAAGATCAGCCTAGATGGCGCCTAACAGGCTGCGGGTTTACTTTTCTTTAGTGTTTTAATCTATCAAGATGGGATCGCATACCGGTTAACCACCCTCCGCGGTACTTGTTCCAACGCAGCGTGGGATTAAGCTGCTCGAGCCTAGCCTGCTAAGCAGGAATCGTCTCCTGGTAACATCCAGCTTCCACCAGAGCTGGGACCGACACAAAGGGCACCCGCCACTGTAGAAGTACAGATTAACTTAGACTAAGAAGAAGACTGTCAACCACATCGATTGATAAGATTACACTAGTGATTATTGCAGCCTGTTTCCAGGGCCGCCTAAGCCCTGATGAATAGGGTTTCATCTCTATGGCTGGCTGACCCTAATGCAAGCAACCAGCTGTGAGTAGCTAACTGCTGTCACCTCTTGTTCACTGACCCTGATCCAAGCAAACAGCTGTGAGTAGCTAGCTGCTGTCAGCTCTGGTTCGCTGACTCTGATCCAAGCAGCCAGCTGTGAGTAGCTAGCTGCTGTCACCTCTAGTTCGCTGACCCTGATCCAAGCAACCAGCTGTGAGTAGCTAGTTCGTGTCACCTCTAGTTCGCTGACCCTGATCCAAGCAACCAGCTGTGAGTCGCTAGCTGCTGTCACCTCTGGTTCGCTGACCCTGATCCAAGCAACCAGCTGTGAGTAGATAGTTCGTGTCACCTCTGGTTCGCTGACCCTGATCCAAGCAACCAGCTGTGAGTAGCTAGTTCGTGTCACCTCTGGTTCGCTGACCCTGATCCAAGTAACCAGCTGTGAGTCACTAGTTGCTGTCAGCTCATTCCCTTATGCATCTGGGCTTCCATGTATACACTCAATTACTTCCTAACCTTGGGGAGGAAGGTTAACAACTGGTCAAGTAACACATACAGATCAGACATGTAAATCGGAGTCAGGCAAAACATACTGGCCAAGACCATCACCTCGGCTTCTTAGCAGCCCTCCCTGGAAACGGGATGTTTTTATGTCAGCCTGGCTAATGAGGTGAGGGGCCGACGTAATCCCCGCAGAAGTGAGTGACGCCCAGATGAAGTATAGCACAACCGCCTGGAGGACCCCGATCCACGCTTGGGATGTGAGGAAAGCTACTGAAACCCGCCACTTAACGTCCTTTTCAGGGCGCACAGAAGAGTACACTTACTCATCGCGTAACTTCGCAGACATCAACATCTTCTTAACCTTCATCACATCAAAACATTTCTATAAACGCGAAAAATATATTAGGCGCAGGCTACCACCAAGGCAGCATCTTTTTATTATTTGTTTTTTATTTTGCGTTCAGCTTATTTCTCTAATTCTCAAGGCGGTGTGCGTTGCACTGTGGTTTAAATTTTGCGCCTGTCGGCCCAGTGCATCCGACTTCTACATGCATTTTATGTGAAGGTCTGCATCCTCCTGCATTTTCTAAGGGTTTGCTTTCCCGGGGTAATGGCCGGTGCTGTGATGTGGATCGAATCCAGCACCTTCTGGTTGTGAGCCGTGTCCCTTAACCATTAGGCCACGCCGTCCCCAAAGGAACCATCTGCAGTTGCGGCCGTATTCTTGGCAATGCACGAAAAAGAAAGACAAAGAAGAATCTGCGAATCATATGACTAGATAATACAGAGAAAGCCAATCCAACTAACTGCAGTGGAAACGACCGTAACACGTTTATGCACAACTAAAATATAAATGATGTTAGTTCCCTGTATTGTGCGGGCCATGCCCTTCACGACACTCAAACAAATTGTCCGGCCCAGTTCTGGTCTATTAATTGTGAATACAGAAACATTGTGATGAGGGGGACCCTACCGCAGTGCAGATACAAATAATTCATTCCAACACGCGTGGGCCATCTATGGTTCATTGTGCGCATCGGTGCGAAGGAATTTCTACGGATAGCGATGCATTTTAATGCAGGAGTTCCCAATTGGTTTGTATTGATGGAACACGAAGTATATACAGAACTTTCTACGAGTTTGTTTCAAAAAGTTCCAGGAATAGTTGACACGTGTTTGAATAAAAGATGATATTATGGAGGATATATATTTATAAGTTGGTAGTGACCTTAACGAATAGACATGGCTGACGTGACCTTTACATATACTCTCGAAAAGAAGTTACAGAATTTTGGTTCTGTGTCGTGCTCGTTGCATCGTCGAAGTTGAAAATGTCCTTGATTGAACAACTTACAAATGTCAAATTCTGTGTTTTGCTTTAGAAGTCACCCTGAGAGACACAAACATTACTTAATAACGCATATTATGATACAGCAATGAAGTAAATCGCAAGTATTTGAGTGGCACAATCCTCAGACAAAACCTCAGTTCTCTGAATGGAAATCCACCACGTCTCCCCGGACACAGAAATTTCGTTTGAGAAGCAAGAGCAAAGAAAAACTGATGTTGGAAGTTATTTTTTATTCCCAGGGTATTGTCCACCATATTTTCATTCCTGGAGGCTGAAAGGTTAACAATGAAATGTACGTGGATTTCCTCCATCGTCAAAAGAAAGTGACCAGAAAAATGGAGAACAAACAGTTGGATTATGCTGCATGACAATGCGCCAGTGATCGATCCCTACTGGTGAAGCAGTAACTCGTAAAGCAGAATGTGATTACCTTGAAACAACCTCCATATTCTCTCAACCTGTCACCGGCAGATTTTTCCGTGCTCCCTCGACTGAAATCCTCACTTGAAAGGACAACGATTCAATGATGCTGAGGACGTAGCGGCGTCATGTACGTGATCACTGAGCATTGCTACAATGATAATGCTAAGGAGTTTTGTTGCCAGAACACAACCCTGTTTGACACCCTAGGCAGCTGGGAAGGCTACACATAATTCTCCTTCGTGCAGTGCACGAGCCATCACGCGATCATGGACTTAGTGGACAACAGCAATGAATCTGCGGCGGGAGGGTGGGATGGGGGGGGGGGGAGGGGGGAGCAAACTTTGCCATGATAAGCAGATTAAGTAGAGACGATATGGCTCAGCCAAGGAATCCTGTGGATTTAGTTTGTGCCTTTTTTCGAGGACTTCTCGGTTAGAGTGAAAGGGCTGATAATCCTTAAACAAAGCGGTTCAGTCAGGACAACAAACTTCAGCACGATAATAGAGATGGAAGCGACGACTGTAGCTCTGAAATCGTTACCTGGGGCCTCTTTAACTGGGGCAGTCATCGCGGCAGACTCATAATCCTTGCTTCGACAGTTACAGAAGAGCTGCCAAAGATACTTCTTCTTCTTCGTACGCTGTCAGACGTCAACCTTTATTTTTTCGAAAAAAAGCAGCGGTCATCCTGAGGCTGTCGACACTGCCATAGAGCTTGTCTAGTGTTGTCACTGGTGATGGCCACATGTGCTTTCTCTGATCCTCGTATGTCGGGCAGTTTTGCAGCAAATGCTCAGCTGTCATTTTCACGGTACCATACGGGCATTCGTCAGTGCCACCTATCTTCAATTTGTTGAATAGGTGGTACCTAAGTCTATTGTGGCCAGTGCGAAGTCTGAAGACCACGACCTGCTCTCTTCTGTTCAACTGGTAATAGGCATCGTTTTTTGTGTAGCCAGTATGTTCGGTTTCCCATTCGGTCATGTATCTAGCTCTAATAAGCCGTTTTGACTCTTCGTATGTCACACTAGTATCTGGTTGTGGTAGTTTTGCACCTTCTTTTGCCAGTTTGTCTGCCTCCTCGTTGCCTTGGATGTTGCAGTGGGATGGAACCCACTGTACCACTACCCTTTTTGGTGCGGACTGCTGGCATAGTTGACAGAGTACTGCTCTTAAATCATTAAGTTCAGTATTTTTCTGGCTTTTTAGTGCTGTGACTACGGCCAAGGCATCTGTAAGCAGGACTATATGGCTTTCATTTCTTTTACCTGTCACCATTTCTTCCACTGCCGCCCTCAGTGCCTCTACCTCCGCTCTGAAATTGCTTGTGTATTTTCCTGCTTAAGATACGAACGGCCTTATACCTGCATGTGTTGGTGTGAATCTACTGCCCTGCTCATTCTAGGATCTAGGACAATGAAAGAGTTGATTTCACATGCACAAATTACGGATTCACTGGATATGGATGGGAGTGATATTTTAAAGTCTATCAAGGACCACCTGTTAGATCACGACGCTGCAATAAAATAAATCAGCAATTCATAGGCTGCGGTTCTTGGATATCGAACGATGATCGAGCGGACTGGGACGGAGGAGAGGACGAAGGAGAGGTGTGAACAACCAACGAGCTGTAGGAACCATTAGTATCCGCACACTTCACCATTTACTGAGAGTTGCTGTTGTTGTTGTTACTGTTATTGTTGTTGCTGTTGTTATTGCTGTTGTTGTTGTTGCTGTTGTTGTTGTTGCTGCTGTTGTTGTTGGGACTGTTGTTGCTGTTGCTGTCGTTGTTGCTGTTGTTGATGTTGTTGTTGTTGCTGTTGTTGTTGCTGTTGTTGTTTATATTGTTGTTATTGCTGTTGTTGTTGCTGCTGTTGTTGTTGTTGCTGTTGTTGTTGCTGTTGTTGTTGATATTGTTGTTATTGCTGTTGTTGTTGCTGCTGTTGTTGTTGTTGCTGTTGTTGTTGCTGTTGTTGTTGATATTGTTGTTATTGCTGTTGTTGTTGCTGCTGTTGTTGATATTGTTGTTATTGCTGTTGTTGTTGCTGCTGTTGTTGTTTCTGCTGTTGTTGTTTCTGCTGCTGTTGTTGTTTAATACCCACAATGAGTATGTTTACTCTTTTGTGCAAACTGAAATGGCGTTTAGTGGCGGGTTGTAGTAGCTGTCCTCATATGCCGAGGGTGCTGATGGCGAATCACCACTCCCTGATCAACTCTAGACGGATTCCGTGTCACACCCGCCATGTTTTCAAAGGTCTGCTGAGGAAACTATGAGCTGGAGGATAATGCAAGTTTACAAACTTGACGGTTAGTATGTG
>JAVGWX010000024.1:22921706-22951706 GCA_036924085.1 Ariolimax columbianus
TTGCGACCAGCGAACTGTCTACCCAGCTAGACATTGGCTTCAATGTGTTGGAAACGATTATGGGAACGTTGGAATATCACACAGTTTGCGCCAGGTGGGTCTTTCGAATGCTGACAAAGGAACAACAAGAACGTCGCAAGCAAGTCTGGGCATGACCACCTGCACCTTTACGAAGATGAAGATTTCTGTTTTTTAGTTTGTATCATTGGTCGTGAGACATAGTGCCACTACTACGACATGGTGCCACCACTACGTCATGGCGCCATCACTACGACATGGTGCTACCACTACGACATGGCGCCACCACTACGAAATGGTGCCACCACTACGAGATGGCGCCACCACTACGACATGGCGCCACCACTACGACATGGCACCACAACTACGACATGATGCCACCACTACGATATGGTGCCACCATTAAAAAACTGACTCAAAACGGCATTCCATGGAGTGGCGACATGTGAATTCCCCAATTGAGGAAAAAGTTCAAGACGCAGCCCTCATCGGATAAAATGAGGTGCACTGTCCTTTGGATCGGAAAGGGGTATTCCTTCGTAATTTCCTGGAACCTGGACAAACCATCAACTCTGACCGTTACATTGCGACGCTGACTAAACTGAAGGCTCAAATTCCCAGGATCAGATCAGAGAAGAAGACAACACGATAACGCCAGGCTCCATCCAAGTTCGAAGACCGTTTAGCACATTATCACTCTTAACCGGACTGTTCTACCCACCCACCGCTTAGGCCGGACTTAAAGCCTTCTGACTTGCATCTGTTCGGGTCTATGAAAGATGGACTGCATGGAAACATTGTTCTAGCAACGACGCCGACATAGCAACTGTGAAACAGTGGGTCACTTCTGCTGGCGTAAAATTATACGATTGCGGCATATACGCTCTTCTTCTTCGTTGCAGAACCAAGGAAAGTGACTATGCTGAAAAATATATGTTTGTGTACGCACGCCATTGCTCTATCAAGTGGTGTTATTGTGCTTTTCTCATCTGCTTTGGTTTCCATGGAATAAAATAGGAGGCATTATTTTTGGGACGCCCCTTGTACAAGGCAAAGGCAAGTCAAGGACAAGACGACAAGAGGGCGACTACGAGATGCAGGGGACTTCGCATCAAGCAACCGTAAAAAAGACGGCAGAGTCCAGAGTCGAACCCACACTACCTGATCACGAGGCCGACGGCTTAACCACTTTGCCACGGAGTCCCCCTTGTACAAAGCTCATACTAAGGCTAAACTTGGCAAACATAATATTACAGTTGCGACTCTGTCTATCGCTACTCGCCTGCAATCTGTTGCAATCTGACCAGGACGACCAGGTCGGCCCCCATTAGCAATTTTTGAGAGTCCTTGATAATATGTATCGAGTTAGTTATGCGCGGCTTTACGCGTTATACATTTGACAACGTAAACACGAAACATTTCATATGAATATCTTTTACAGAATGTTATTTTACCCACCCAAAACAAACGTACAAGTATTCTTTGATTACACACTTTGTGAGCACTGGCGCCATTGCTTGATTGTACCGCGAACGTTCATGTAACGCTACGAGCCTGCCACGACGCCTGTTCAAATGAAACCGGACCTAACTGCACCAAGTAAACATACGTACGATGCGCATGATGACGTTAATTCTGGTGTAAACAGCACATACCAATCGTCATCTTTGCAGAATTTCATTATCCTCCGACTCATAGTTTCTTCAGCAGACCGTTAAAAACATGGTGGGTGTGATACGGGATCCGTCCAGAGTTGATCAGTGAGCTGTGATTCGGTTTCTAACAGCTGAAGGATGTCGACCAGTTGACATTCATCGCAGAATGCCGGCAGTGTAGGGTGACCGGAATTGCTGCATGAATTTAGGCGATGGCATATTCTGACGCAACAATAGGCGCCTGACCTGATCTCTAGAGATCTTTCGTTAAGTCACGTCCTTCTCTAAACATCGTTGACCAGTTCTTCACTGATGTCTTCCACATACTTTTGTCACCATACACTGCCTGCATTATGTGATAAATGTTAGCTGGTCGACATCCTTCAGCTGTTAAAAACCGAATCACCGCTCGCTGATCAACTCTGGACGGATTCCGTATCACATCAGTCATGTTTTCAACGATCTGCCGAGGAAACTATGAGTCGGAGGATAATGCACTTTTGAAAACTTAACGGTTGGTATGTGCTGTTTACAGTTGAATTGACGTCATCATGCGCATCATACGTTTGCTCACGTGTTGCAGTTTGGTCCGGTTTCATTTGAACACGTCCCGTATATTACAAAGCTGGATGTCGCCGCCACCTAGTTACACCTTTAGCAACTACCAACTACATGTATTACCTGTCCTATATCAGTTTCTGACCTACTTACTGACTAACTTTCACATATACTGAACTGAAAGCTGCAACTCTGCAAATGGAATTCTCTCCCCGAAATAGAGGCAATATTAGCTCAAATAAAACAGCTTTCTAAGAAAATAAAAGGTATTCTGTGCAACACATGCACAACGATGTAATTCCGAGAGAGAGTTCTTCTATGTTATATAGAACCAATCAACTCATGTGGAAGTCTATTATGTACAATAAGATCACACAAACAACGAGTCAAGGAGATGTCGTTTTTTCGTATCTTCTTCTTCTTGATCGTTATTCTATTTTTATTCCTGTGTATTTTCTTCGCGTTCTTCTTCGTCTTCTCCTTCTTCTTTGTTCTTATTCGTCCCCTTCTTCTTCTTTGCCTTCTTCCTTTTCATTCTCTTCTTATCTTCTTCTTCTTCCTCTTATTCTTATTCTTTCTCTTCTTCTTCATCCACTTCTTCTTCTTTGTCTTCGTCCTCTACTTCTTCTTCGTCTTTTCATCTTCCTTTTCTATTTCTTTGTCTTCTTCTTCCTCTTCTTTATCTTCTTCGTCTTCCTCTTCTTCTTCCTCTTCTTCCTTTTCTTCCTTTTCTTCTTCCTCTTCTTCTTCTTTCTCTTCTTCTTCTTTCTCTTCTTCTTCTTCGTCATCCTCTGCTTCTTCTTCTTCGCTCTCTTCTTTTTCTTCTTCTTCTTCTTTCTCTTCTTCTTCTTCTTCCTCTTCTTCTTCTTTCTCTTCTTCTTCTTCCTTTTCTTCTTCCTCTTCTTCGTCTTCCTCTTCTTCTTCTTCTTCTTTGTCTTCTTCTTCTTTTTGTCCCTTCTTCTTCTTTGTCTTCTTCTTCTTTTTTTCCCTTCTTCTTCTTTGTCTTCTTCTTCTTCTTCTTCTTCTTCTTTGTCTTCTTCTTCTTCTTCCGCTTCTTCTTCTTCTTCTTCTTTGTCTTCTTCTTCTTCTTCTTTGTCTTCTTCTTCTTCTTCTTTGTCTTCTTCTTCTTCTTCCGCTTCTTCTTCTTCTTCTTCTTTGTCTTCTTCTTCTTCTTCTTTGTCTTCTTCTTCTTCTTCCTCTTCTTCTTCTTCTTCTTCTTCTTCTCCTTCCTCTTCTTCTTCTTTGTCCTCTTCTTCTTCACCGTACTCCAATAGATAAGCACTTGATTATACATCCGTAGAGATTGTCCACGTATAGTTTCAGTGATGGTATTACGTGTTATGTCTCTACTTTGTATGTTGAACAACCTTTGTAGAAGATACCAAGCAACCATTTTGCCAGTGCCATAGACACATTCATCTGTATGTCCTATTCATATATCATTGAACAGATGGTATCTCAGTCGGTTATGGTCTGTACGGAGTTTACCTCTGTTGAGCTGGTAATATGTATCATTTAGTTAAATTACCTGTATGGTCTGTTTCCCATGTCTTCTTGTATCTACACCTGGTGAACTTTTTGACCTCTTCAGAAGTCATACCTGTATCAGGCTGAGACAGCTATCCTATCCACCTTCTAATGACAGTCATTCGTCCACTTCGCTGCCAAAAATGTATCGCAACACTATTGAACAGGTGGCGTAGTTTATAGAGTAGCACTCTAGTTTCTTTAGCTCTGTATTTGTTTGTATTCCCAGTGCCACAATAACTGATATTGTGTCTGTGAAGCCCACTACTTGTTTCTCATTCTGTTCATATGTCACTAGGACTTCTGTTGGAGCTTGCAAAGCCTCTTTCTCTGCGATGAAATTATTTGAATATGTTTCAGTTGATTTACAATTCTCTTTGTTTACTGTTCTGTCTGTCTGGGTGTCTGTCTGTCTGTGTATCTGTCTGTCTGTCTGTCTGTCTGTCTGTCTCTCTGTCTCTCTGTATGTCTGTCTGTTTGTCTATCTATCTACCTATCTATCTATCTATCTATCTATCTATCTATCTATCTATCTATCTATCTATCTATCTATCTATCTATCCATCTATCTATCCCTCTCTCTCTCTCTCTCTATATATATATATATATATATATATATATATATATATATATATATAATTATATATATATATTTATCTATCTATCTATTTATCTATATATATCTATCTATCTACCTAACTACCTACTTGCCTACCTATATATCTATCTATCTATCTATCTATCTATCTATCTGCATGCCTGTATCTAACTATCTATCTATATATCTAGCTAGCTATCTATGTAATTGTCTGTCTGTCTATCTGTCTGTCTGCCTGACTGTCTGTCAGTCTAACTATCGATTTATCGATCTACCTAGCTATCTATGTATCTGTCTGTCTGCCTGTCTGACTGCCTGAATGCCTGGCTGCCTGAATGCCTGGCTGCCTGTCTGCCTGACTGTCTGTCTGCCTGCCTGTCTGCCATAAATATCTACAGCGTTTGACAAAAACGCTCGTCTGCGACGATTAAAAATGGTTGTCTGCCGAGTAAAAAAAATATCCGTTTTCAATAGTTAATTGCGTTTTTTCAATCGTTTCTACAGAACGACTTGGTCCGATTAATAATTATAATACGGTTAGAATAGATTGTACGTAAGCTAGCTGATGATGGTGAATCTAAATCGACCACCACTGCCACAATTGAAAAATACTAAAGCCATTGATAAATGGCACTTCAGTGTTAAAACTACCAACAATGTTCAAGAATACACACGCCATACCTCTGACAGCAAGGCATTTTTACTTTAGAAGAAATAGGTCAATACTGTGTAAGTAATACAATATATTTTGGTTTGGTACGCATTGTTATGTAATTAATAAAAGTGAATTAGTGCCTAGTTTAAATTTGTTAACCTAAATTGCATGACTTTAGTCCGACCATGCTGACTGGTGAAATGTTTGACTGGCTGGTGAAATGTTTGACTGACTGGTGAAATTTTGGACTGACTATTGAAATTTTCGACTGACTGGTGAGATTTTTGACTGACTGGTGAAATTTTCGACTGACTGGTGAAATTTTCGACTGACTGGTGAAATTTTTGACTGACTGGTGAAATTTTCGACTGACTGGTGAAATTTTCGACTGACTGGTGAAATTTTTGACTGACTGGTGAAATTTTTGACTGACTGGTGAAATTTTCAACTGACTGGGGAAATTTTCGACTGACTGGTGAAATTTTCGACTGACTGGTGAAATTTTTGACTGACTGGTGAAATTTTCGACTGACTGGTGAAATTGTTGCCTGACTAGTGAAATTGTTGACTGACTGGTGAAATTGTTGACTGACTAGTGAAATTGTTGACTGACTGGTGAGCCAACCTAAATTTGTCAAGCCCTCTATGTATGTCTGTGTGTGTGTATATATTGATAGTTTTTTTGTCCATCACAAGTGATGAAGACCACTCTCTTTGTTCAGCCGTGTGGACAGTCGTATCTCTTGCTGTGTCCGCTGAAATGGGTGACTTGCGCGGTGATTTGGATTAAAGTGAGGAAGAAACTGCGCCTTTTGTCAACCTCACTCACAGAGCCTAAGCTACGTTTTGCCAGTGGCAAGACATTCATCGAGACGACTGGAGATAGCATAGGATGCAGATTTTGCCTCAGGGTTACCACCGAAGCCTTTCCGTAAACATGTAACCAGCAGGGTAGAAAGGTGGGAAGGCATCTAACGCAGTTTGTCGTGCCTTTTCGATAACCACAAGTGGTCGTATGGACAACACTCAGCGTGTGAGTGAGTCTGGCATCTCTCCCCAGCTGTATTCAGCTCATCATAGTAGCATCTAAAATTCCCACACGCCATATTCGTGAAGGTGAACCGGCAAAACTAACCCGTGAGATACGACACAAGTGTAACTAGTTTAAGCGTAGCGCCATTCAGCCAGCGTCCAGACCAGGATAAACGGATGGAAGAAATCACAAAAAAAGAACGAAATAACAATTCCAGACGAAAAACAACACCACGTTTCAGTGAACACAAGTGTAAGTCGTCGACTAGTGTGAATTCCAGGCAAATCCGTGGTCTGGTGGCATCCATAATGATCCAAAACAGTAGAGAAATGTAGACTCGCAGCCAGTTACGGCGCCATCGTTGGCAAAGAAATATATATATCAAGAAAGTAACAGAGGGAGACTCGTTCAAGGTATGGCCTGTGCAGATGGAGTGGAAGAAGAATAAAAAGCAGAAACGATGAAGAAGAAAAGTAAGAAGAAGATGTAACGCTGTACCATACTACCACTATAACTCTAACCACATGCCACGCATTATGCCAAATCTCTTTCCTATCCCCTTGTTTCTAAAGACGGAGTTGCGTTGTACTCTGTATTTTGCGTCTAACCGTCCAGAGCATCCTACTTCACCACCAAATCAAATTGTTAACGGAATTGCATACCATACGGGCACTACTTTTCTGAACTCGAACATCTGCATGTTTGTGCTGTGAGTCGCGCGTCGGCTAACCATATCGCTACGATTGGTTTCCCCCACCAGGTCAGGTCAGGTCAGGTCATCCCGTAACCGGTGAGGTCGTTGGGGACATCCTCAACTCCACGTCACCCTTCTCTGTCAGCGGCCGCTGCCTGTGCCTCTTCTGGTCGGAATTTAGTCCATTCTTTTATGTTGTCCTCCCACCTCTTCTTTGGGACGGCCTTTTCGTCGTCTGCCTTGCACCTTTCCGTGGAGGATCGTATTTGCAAGACCATTTGATCTTGATATGTGACCGTACCAAGCGAGTTTCCTTCTTTTGACAGTTGCCAAGAGGTCTTCAAAAGGCCCTAATGCTGTTGTAATTCTATCTCGTATTTCCTCATTTGTAACTCGATCTTTGTACGTGACGTTTAAAAGTCTTCGGAAACATCTCATCTCCAAGATTTGTATCCTTCGCTGAAAATCAGCTGTAACTGTCCATGTCTCACAAGCATAGAGGAATATTGACAGGACTAGTGTACGCATTTATATGATATTGCCGTCCACCACCACCCCCACGGAAATCTCCATCTGCCCCCTTAATGGTATAGTTTTAATGCAACAATTGGACTGATGTAAGCAGTAGAGCACCAGGACAGCGTATACATCATAAATCGATAATCCCAATTGATAGGACTTCCGGTATGATTTGAATGGCCGACGCGTTGTGCGCGACGGCGCTGAAATTGTTCCTAATTTTTGAAAGATGTGTGGAAAAGGGGAAACCCACTCTATGCTTTGTCTGGAACAACTGCGCACTCATAGTGGACACGATGTAGAAATGGCGAGTGTAAATAATTGTATAACGCTCCAGTGAGGTGTGGCGTCATGCTGGGGTTTGTCAGTTAGAGTGATATGACAGGTCGTTGCTAAGCGGAGTGAGACATACACGTCAATAACCTCCAGTTTGGCTTGGCTTGGTTTGGCTTGGCTTGGTTTGGATTGGTTTGGCTTGGCTTGGCTTGGTTTGGCTTGGCTTGGCTTGGCTTGGCTTGGCTTGGCTTCGTTCGTTCTCAATCTCCCGCTACCAAACACTGAAAGGGTTCAAGTAGCAGAATGTAGTGCGGAGAACGGAATGGGTTGTGTCGTAGTTTGCAGTTTGACTGCGATATTTGCACCTTTCGGTCTAACACATCCGACTTCAGCAATAATTTTTTAGTACCGGGTTAGCATTCCCTCTTCGATCCCTTCTCCTTAGCCAGCCTGTCTTGCTGCAGCCTGTTATCCAGGATCACCACGTGGAGGTGTAGAAGGGTCTTGGCAGCTCTGGTTCGCTGGCCCTGACGCTAGCAGTCAGCTATGGGTCGCTTACCACTGCAGCTCATGAGCATCTCCGCATCGTGATCCCACCTCCAGTGTAAGAATGAAGATTGAAGATGTGACCTCATCGTTTATAAATGTGAACCCCTGTAACGAGGACAATCATTGTGATAATCATTGTGACTGAGGCGCAAGTATAAGGCACAGGAGGGATGATTGATGTAGTAGTGGACAGCAGCTGTTGGTGCCTCAAACCTCAAGGAGATGATATAGATCTACTGTCCTGGTCATGCCGGGGTTCGGGGCAACGATAGAGCTGACATCTTGGCTTCACAAGCTCCCATCATGGGCACATTAGTGATGGATAGAAGAGACATTTTAAAATCAATCAATGAACGTCTATCGGATGAGGTCACAGAAAAACACTGAGCTTAATGACTTAAGAGCAGCACTCTGCAAACTGTGCCAGCAGTCCGCACCAAAAAGGGTAGTGGTACAGTGGGTTCCGTCACACTGCAACATCCAAGGCAACGAGGAGGCAGACAGACTGGCAAAAGAAGGTGAAAGACTACCACAAACAGTTACTAGTATGACGTACGAAGAGTCAAAACGGCTTATCAAAGCCAGATACATGACCAAATGGGAAACCGAACATACTGGTTACACCAAAAACGATGCCTATTACCAGTTGAACCGAAGAGAGCAGGTCGTTGTCTTCAGACTTCGCACTGGCCACAACAGACTGAGGTACCACCTATTCAACAAATTGAAGATAGGGTGTACCGACGAATGCTCGTGCGGTACTGGTAAAATGACGACTGAACATCTGCTGCAGAACTGCCCGACATACGAGGATCAGAGAGAGCAGATGTGGCCATTGCCAGTGGAACTGCAAGACAAGCTCTATGGTAGTGGCGAGAGTCTCAGGACGACCGCCGCTTTTTTCGAAAAAATAATGGTTACTATCTGACTGTGTACGCAGAAGAAGAAGAAGAAGATGAGGTCACCGGCAGATGGGTGCCAAGACAGCTTTCCACTTCTGACCGGCATAGAAGAATTTTGGATCGCTCTACATAACAGTACAGACCTCACTCCAAGCGATGTCCACCTGTTTGGACCCCTAACATAATTCCTGAGATGTAAGCATTTAAGCACTGATGACAAAGTGAAACAGGCTGTCCTGGATTGGTTCAGACTTACTGACAAATATTTCTACGCTGTATCATTTCAAGTATTACTTAAACGCTGGGAGAAGTGCATAAACGTTGCAGTAGATTATATCGAGAAATACATGTAATTTTGACTACTTGAACAAATAAATGTAATTTTGACTACTTGAACAAATAAATGTAATTTTGACTACTTGAACAAATAAATGTAATTTTGACTACTTGAACAAATAAATTTAATTTTGACTACTGGAACAAATAAATGTAATTTTGGCCACTTGAATAAATAAATGTAATTTTGACTACTTCAACAAATAAACGTAATTTTGACTACTTGAACTAATAAACGTAATTTTGACTACTTGAACAAATAAATGTAATTTTGATTACTTCAACAAAATAAATAAATCAGCACGTTCAAGTTTTAGGAAAGCTACTACTGCTAATCTACTTAACTCCCTTTCCAAGGCCTACAAAAGAGTAATCTTACATATTGTGGGCATTCAACATCATCATGTGGTCTCTTTGATAGTTAGCTTTCGTTCGAGCTTAAGTCGTCTGTTTTGCGCCAAGTGCGTTGAGTCGGTCGCTGTGAGCCCATGTCGCTGCACAGTAACCCCAATGGCATCTATTCACCTGCCTCGCGGTTGCCGCCTTGCCCTGTAGCCAGATCTACGAGTGTTGTAAGCCCTCAGTGGAAGTTGATGAGGGTGCATTTGCTTTGGTATTGATTTTAATTTTCGTTTTGTCCATACTATTTTGTCCATACTATTTTGTCCATACTATTTTGTCCATACCATTTTGTCCATACTATTTTGTCCATACAATTTTGTCCATACTATTTTGTCCATACTATTTTGTCCATACTATTTTGTCCATACTATTTTGTCCATACTATTTTGTCCATACTATTTTGTCCATACCATTTTGTCCATACCATTTTGTCCATACCATTTTGCCCATACCATTTTGCCCATACTATTTTGTCCATACTATTTTGTCCATACTATTTTGTCCATACTATTTTGTCCATACTATTTTGTCCATACTATTTTGTCCATACTATTTTGTCCATACTATTTTGTCCATACTATTTTGTCCATACTATTTTGTCCATACTATTTTGTCCATACCATTTTGTCCATACTATTTTGTCCATACTATTTTGCCCATACTATTTTGTCCATACTATTTTGTCCATACTATTTTTCCTATACTATTTTGTCCATATTATTTTGTCCATACTATTTTTCCTATACTATTTTATCCATATTATTTTGTCCATACTATTTTGCCCATTCTATATTTCCAAAACTATTTTGTCTATACTATTTTGCCCATTCTATTTTTCCAAAACTATTTTGCCTATACTATAATATTTTGCCCATCCTCTTTTGCCTATACTATTTTGCCTATACTATTTTCCCTATGCTATTTTGCCCATACTATTTTGCCTAAACTATTTTGCCTATACTATTTTGTCCATACTATTTTGCCTTTACTATTTTGTCCATACTATTTTTCCTAAACTGTATTGTCAATACTATTTTGATTATACTATTTTGCCCATACTATTTTGCCTATACTATTTTGTCCATACTATTTTGTCCATACTATTTTGCCTATACTATTTTGCCTATACTATTTTGTCCATACTATTTTGCAAATACTATTTTGTCCATACTGTTTTGTCAAAACTATTTTGCCTATACTATTTTGCTTATCCTTTACTATTTTGTCCATACTATTTTGTCCATACTATTTTGCCCATACTATTTTGTCTATACTATTTTGTCCATACCATTTTGCAAAACAGGGTATTACCACTCCCTCCTCCATAACGATTGATGAAGTCACTCTGGAAGTCGCCAACAGCTTTACTTATCTGGGGTCTGCCATCAGCAACACTCTTTCGCGTGAGATAGAGATAGACAATAGCCTTGGCAGTGCACGCACCGGCTTCATATGCCAATCTGTCCATCTTCCCTTGTATGTGCTACTGTTATGTGACAGCCTACATATATCATCTGCAAAATTTAGGTCGCCCGTCTGCTTATCAAATACCCCATGTAATCCTGTGGCAATGCCCCCTGTTGTCTGCTGCATCGCCCAGTTCACTAAAAAGAATTTTGGAGATAGTAGACATCCCTGTCTGACGCCAGCTTGAACTATAAGTGTGGTCTGGTAATTTGCCTGTGTGGATTATCCTACATTTGGTATTTCGTAGATCCCTTGTTCATTACTTATACATTTGTATGGTATTCCATTACGCTTCAATGTTTTCCAGGAGTCCAACGCTTCCTACTGTGGAATATAATTATCATCTTCTTCTTCTTCTTCGTCTTCTTCTCCTTCCCGTGGATCGTTTATTTTACCGATCATTTACCTCTGTCTACAGCTGAACATGTGACATGCACGAGCGAGAAGAGACAAGGGAAGAAAAGATTTATAGATATCACATTTGTCCTTGTAATTCCTCACCTTCTTTTTCTTCTTCTTCTTTTTCTTCTTCTTCTTCTTCTTATTTTTGTTCTTCTTCTTCTTGTGTTTCTGATTATTATTATTATTTAATTAGTTAAAGCTAGCTACCACTCAACTCTGGGTCGCTGGCCCGGACGCTTACCAGTCAACTCTGTCCCTGACGCTACCAGTCAACTCTGGGTCACAGTCCCTGACGCTACCAGTCAACTCTGGGTCGTTGTCCCTGACGCTACCAGTCAACTCTGGGTCGCTGTCCCTAACGCTACCAGTCAAATCTGGGTCGCTGTCCCTGACACTACCAGTCAACTCTGGGTCGCTGTCCCTGACACTAACAGTCAACTCTGGGTCACTGGCCCTGACGTTACCAGTCAGCTCTGGGTCGCTGTCCCTGACGCTACCAGTCAACTCTGTCCCTGACGCTACCAGTCAACTCTGGGTCGCTGGCCCTGACGCTACCAGTTAACTCTGTCCCTGACGCTACCAGTCAATTCTGTCCCTGACGCTACCAGTCAACTCTGGGTCAGTGTCCCTGATGCTACCAGTCAACTCTGGGTCGTTGTCCCTGACGCTACCAGTCAACTCTGGTTCGCTGGCCCTGATGCTACCAGTCAACTCTGGATCGCTGTCCCTGACGCTACCAGTCAACTCTGGGTCGCTGTCCCTGACACTATCAGTCAACTTGGGTCGCTGGCCCTGACGCTACCAGTCAACTCTGGATCGCTGTCCCTCACGCTACCAGTCAACTCTGGGTCGCTGTCCCTGACACTATCAGTCAACTTGGGTCGCTGGCCCTGACGCTACCAGTCAACTCTGGATCGCTGTCCCTGACGCTACCAGTCAACTCTGGGTCGCTGTCCCTGACACTACCAGTCAACTCTGGGTCACTGGCCCTGACGTTACCAGTCAGCTCTGGATCGCTGTCCCTGATGCTACCAGTCAATTATGTCCCTGACGCTACCAGTCAACTCTGGATCGCTGTCCCTGACGCTACCAGTCAACTCTGGGTCGCTGACCCTGACGCTAGCAGCTTTGCGTCTTTTGCCGCAATATCTCATGCACTGCTTTAGATCATCAAATTATTTCACAAATTGTATTTCAGTTATGTTGATCAATGTTGAAGTTTGCCATAATCCATCTAAGTACCATCTGCAGATCAAAACCACTGAGCGAGCACAGCAAGCTCAGGTTGTTGAAAACTAACGTATTACCAATACTGATCTATGGATGTGAATGTTGGACAATAACTAAGGAATTGGATAATAGACTAAGTGCATTTGAGAATAAGTGTCATAGATAACTGTTGAACATTGGCTCGGAGGAATTCATAACCAACAAAGCAATTAGAGAAGTTATCAATCAACAATTTGTTTCATCACTCATCAGAAGAAAAGGAAAAGGGACCTAGGGGTTATAATAGATGATACGCGTAAGGTGGGGATGGTGTGGGATAGTGGTTAAGTGACACGGCTCACAACAAGAAGGTGCTGGGTTCGATCCCCATCACAGCACCAGCCGTTACCCCGGGGAAGCAAATCCTTAGAAAATGCAGGAGGAAGCAGACCCTTACATAACATGCACGCTGAAATCGGATGCACTGGTCCGACAGGCGCAAAATAAAAACCGCAGTGCAACGCACACCTTCTTTGGGGATTAGATAAATAAGGCGAAAGCAAGAAAAATATGTATATATATATATATCGTGGTTAATTCTAATTCAAAATGCTACATGTATTTTATTTTTAAGAAAAGAGCCCGTTAGCAAGACAATGTGGCACATTGCGTATACGGTGTTAGGCACTTATTTTTTTTGACCAACGACACACTATTTTCTCAGATTATTCTAGTATCCAATTTTGTAAGCTGGTTCGACCCCTAGGGTCTATTTCTGCGATCGGAAAAATCCCACACCAACTGTGTACCGAACCCCGATCGTTCGCCTCGGAAGCCAGCGCACTAACTTCAGCACTATCTCGCTCCTTTTAGATGCATGCTACATAAATATGATATTGAAAACGTCTTCCTTCTTTTCGGTTGTGTCCTGTTTGTGCCTTTCAGGGTCAGGTTATGAAGAGGTTTCTTTACCGGGCCCTAGTAATTGATTGTGCCTTTCAGCGTCAGGTTATGAAGAGGTTTTTATACCGCGCCCTATTATGTGCTTGTGCCTTTCAGTGTCAGGTTATGAAAAGGTTTCTGTACCGGGCCCTAGTAATTGATTGTGCCTTTCAGCGCCAGGTTATGAAGAGGTTTCTATACCGGGCCCTGGTATGTGCTTCGTACACAGGGATCTATCGCTTCTGTTATTTCTGGTATCCATTCGTGGTTGGCCCTAGGTTTTTGTTTCCATTGTATCTGTATAGCAATGCTCTCTGAGGGATAGCATCTAGTGTTTGATGTGTCACGTGGCCGAACCATCTGGCTTGCATTCTTTTGATGAGGTCTAGCACTGGTGTTGTACCTACTTGTTCCCTAATATTTTCGTTTCATTGTGGTCAAGGCGTTTGCCTCGTGTTAAGACGGTGGAAATTCAAATTCGAGCTGTGTCGGTTGGTTCAATGTGGTAATTCTTTCTGGAGATCCCTGGGTTCATCGCTGGAGATCCCTGGGTTCATCGCTGGCGCTACGAAGTTCGTGCCTTGCGCGACGCTCTCGCTTGGCCTGGCTTGGCTTCGTTCGTTCTCAATCTCCCACTACCAAACCCTAAAAGGGCTTAAGTAGCAGAATGTATCCCAGAGAACGGAATGCGTTGTATCGTAGTTTACAGCTTGACTGCGATATTTGCACCATTCGGTCTAACACATCCGACTTCAGCAAGCATTTTTTGAGTACCGGGTTAGCATTCCCTCTTCGATCCCTTCCTCTTTAGCCAGTCTGCCCTGCTGCAGTCTGTTATCCAGGATCACCGCGTGGAGGTGTAGAAGGGTCTTGGCAGCTCTGTTTCGCTGGCCCTGACGCTAGCAGTCAGCTATGGTCGCTGACCACTGCAGCTCATGTGCTGCTCAGCATCTCATGGTCTCGGCAGACGGCATACCGTCCTGCGGAGAGAGACAGAACGATATGATGAGACAAGCTGCGATGAAATCCAGCCCTCGTCTTTAAACCGTTTAGTTACTCCAAGCGTTCTGCGTAGGCATTTCATCTCTGTTATTACAATGAATCTTTTATCTTTGCTTGTCAACGCTTCAAAACGTTTCATTTAAAACTGACACTATAGTGACCATGTTCTTTACTCCCTCAAATTCACTCTCGCCACCATGTTTGGAAACTCGAAAAACCAGACTAACCGCCTGGGAATTTCAACCCAAGTGAGCAGTCAATACGCCAGCCAGCCCGGGCTGAATTATTAATGATTTCGTTACCAAACAAAATAGACCGACTCGCAATCAGTTATATTGTGTCATTCGTATATCGAGTTAAATCAACATGGATCGCGTCCGTTTATCGGCCGTACCGGTAATTACGCAGTATCGATCCGGCCATGACTTTAATTATTGTTACTTTTGTCAATCATCTCACGGGATTATACACCGACCATGTTTTTCTTATGTCTAAGTTCAAAGCTGCTTAGCCCGGGGGCCTGTGCTCCATCTAAGGCAGAGGGCTCAAGTGCTAGGCCCGCGAGGCATATACTGTTCGCCTTGCAGAATCTTGAAGTCTGGGAATTTTATAGAGAACGGGAATGGCAGAAAACAATACTGTAGGAAAATAATTGCTTAATGCCATTCGCAGACGGGGGGAAGGGAGGGTGGTAGAGAAACAGGCTGGTCACAGAACATGTTTGTCAAATCTATTGACTTTGGATCAAGATGCTAAGCACTACATGAGCTGCAGTGGTCAGCGACCCATAGCTGACTGCTAGCGTCAGGGCCAGCGAACCAGAGCTGCCAAGACCCTTCTACACCTCCACGCGGTGATCCTGGATAACAGGTTCCAGCAGGGCAGACGGGCTAAGGAGAAGGGATCGAAGAGGGAATGCTAACCCAGTACTTAAAAATGCTTGCTGAAATCGGATGTGTTGGTCCGAAAGGTGCAAATATCGCAGTCAGGCTGTAAACTACGACAGAAAGCATTCCGTTCTCTGGACTACATTCTGCCACTTAAGCCCTTTTCAGGGTTTGGTAGCGGGAGATTGAGAACGAACCAAGCCAAGCCAAATGTGTTGACTTCACGAGTGCAAAATGTGACAACGCGGGCCTCAACAGCTTATTTGATTAATAAATTGTGTAGGCTTAGTCTTAATGGTAGTCAACCTGTACTTCTACAGGGCCAGGTGCGTATGTGCAGGTTCCATTTCTGGAGAGAGCTGAATGTAGGCGGGAGGATAATTTCCTGCTTAGCGGGCTAGGCTCGAGCAGCTTATCACTCCGGTGGGTTGGGACAAGTGTCAGAGAGTGCTGGCTAGTCCTGAAACGATAAGAGTATCATCGGATGTCTCGAGTAACTAGCATCTGCGGGACACGACTTCACTGCTTTGTGGAAACCTCGGGAGAGGGTAGGGCTACGGGAGGAAACCAAGAGAGAAAATCCGGAATGGTAGCACCTAAGGTGGATGGTTTTAAAAATGCAAACTCATTCCGGCAGCTCCTTCAGCTGAGCTGGGGCCAAATTGTCATGCTTTGCATTCCTTTGGATTACACCAGCGAGGCCGAGAAGGGGATCCTGCAGTTGGGGCAACCCAGGGTCTTCATATTCAGCGCCCAGGCTTCCGCTCTGAGGGGCTACTTACAGGGTGCCACGAACATGGTCTGTGTCTCACAAAGACTGAGACACCTATGAATTTGAGGGTTATGTAGAGTTCTAGCTTGTCTCCGTGTCAAATCATCTTGTTTTTCCTTTTGGCCTTTCTGGATTTCAGATGGAAGAAACCTACTTGTCCACAGCTCACACAAGAGAGAGAGAGAGAGAGAGAGAGAGAGAGGGGGGGGGGAGAGAAAGATCGGTAGAGTTTAAGGACAGGTCCTGTAGACACTCAATCAATCTGTTTTCTTTCAGGCTCAAACACAAGACACTCGCATCTGAGGCTCCCACTAGCAAGAAATTGTGACATTCTTTCAATTCTCCCTTCCATTCACAGCTCGGGTTTTTATTCCCAATGGGAAGCTGGTACCATACACTGTGCAGTTGAGAGGGAGATGATGAGCAGCCGTGCAGCTGATAGGGAGAGGATGAGCAGCCGTGCAGCTCACAGGGAGAGGATGAGCAGCCGTACAGCTCACAGGGAGAGGATGAGCAGCCGTGCAGTTGACAGGGAGAGGATGAGCAGCCGTACAGCTCACAGGGAGAGGATGAGCAGCCGTGCAGTTGACAGGGAGAGGATGAGCAGCCGTGCAGTTGACAGGGAGAGGATGAGCAGCCGTACAGCTCACAGGGAGAGGATGAGTAGCCGTGCAGCTTACAGTGAGAGGATCTAACACTGCACAGTTGACAGAAAGAATATACTACCCAAACATAGTACCACTGACAGGGAGATTATACTAAACATAATACCAATGACAGGAAGAACATACTAAACATAACACCATTGATAGGGAGAATATTATAAACATAGTACCATTGATAGGGAGATTATACTAAACATAGTACCATTGATAAGGAGATTATACTAAACATAGTACCATTGACAGGGAGATTATTATAAACATAGTACCATTGACAGCGAGATTATACTGAAAATAGTACCATTGACAGGGAGATTATTATAAACATAGTACCATTGACAGGGAGATTATACTAAAAATAGTACCATTGACAGGGAGATTATTATAAACATAGTACCATTGACAGGAAGAATATACTACCTAAACAGAAATCGTAACAGATATGGCGCCTACCGCATGCGGGTCTATGTTTCTCTGGTGTTTTAGTTCATTATAGATTTCATTTCGCCAGTCATGGATTTTTCTGGAATTCACACTAGTAGACAACTTACACTTGTGTTCACGGGAACATGTTGTTTTTCATTTGGACTGGTTAACAGGTGCGATTTTGTGTGTGTTTTCTTCACTGCCATAATCCTGGCCTGGACATCGGCTATATGAATGGCACTACGCTTAAACCTGTGTCCTATTTTACGGTCTAGTTCACCCGGCTGAACGTCACGAGATCCGCGCCCTTTCCTCTAGCTGCAGACAGCATTGGTTTTGGTTGACTAAAATTTAGTCACGACTTTAATGGACTAGAACACGGACCGGGAGAGATGCCATACACTCACACGCTGAGTGATGCATCTACGACTTCTTGCGGTTACGGACAACGGAATGACACACAACGATATATGTCATTCTTCCTGTGCTGCCTTGCGGGATACCTGTTTACGAGAAAGGCTTCAGGAGTAAACCCTGAGGAATAATCTGCATCCTGTGTTATCTCCAGTCGTCTCGATAAAATATTGCGACTGGCCAAAGGTAGCTGACAAGAGATGGGGTTAACAAAAGGCGCAGTACCGTCCTCACTTTAATCCAAATCACCGCGAAAGTCACCCATTTCAGCGGACACAGCTAGAGTTAGAGACTGTTCCCACGGCTGAACAAAGAGAGTGGTCTTCATCACTTGTGATGGACGAACATCTTCACTACCCAACCACGGTACAGTGGACAGGGAAATACCAAGCTGTCGAAGACTATTTTTATCTGTATTGGTCAATCCTGAGACGCGTAGTTAGCGAGTTAAAACAACACCACTTATTCTGTCTATAGCCTTGTAAGACCAATGCGCTTTACACAGCCAAGGTACCAACAGACTGGGGTCTAGTGTTAGTAAACTTGAGATAATATTTTTTTTTAAATTTAGATTTACGGCTCTTTTAACATTTATCTTTACTTAACGTCTTTATACTGGTTTAAAAGACTCTTCAAAGTCTGTATACAACCAGTTTCATTCACATGTCCCTGCTCTAAAAGCTATTGGTTGCGTGTTCCTTAATTTCATTTAAAATTCAATATATATTTTTAGCACCTACTTTTTAAATGTTGTTGGGGGAGGGGAAGGGGGAGGGGAGTTGTGACGTCACAGAATAGTCGACTTTTTAACTGTTGTTGGTGTCAAACATTCTTGGATCAAGATGCTGAGCAGCTCATGAGCTGCAGCGGTCGGCGACCCATAGCTGACAGCTAGCGTCAGGGCCAGCGAACCAGAGCTGCCAAAACCCTTCTACACCTCCACGCGGTGATCCTGGATAACAGGCAGCAGCAGGGCAGACTGGCTAAGGAGAAGGGATCGAAGAGGGAATCCTAACCCAGTACTCAAAAAATGCTTGTGTTGGATGTGTTGGACCGAAAGGTGCAACAATCGCAGTCAAGCTGTAAACAACGACACAACGCATTTCGTTCTCTGGACTACATTCTGCTACTTAAGGCCTTTCAGGGTTTGGTAGCGGGAGATTGGGAATGAACGAAGCCAAGCTAAGCCAAACATTCTGCGTTCTCGAATTCTGTTTTCGCCTTCGTCCTGCCATCTGATTTAAAATCAGCGATGAATTTCTGGAATTTGTCAAAGTGGGTCAATGATACGGAGAGAAGCATTGAGTTTCTACAGCAGCATGACATTATCCATGCTGTCATGTAATTATTAATGCTGTCGTGGCATTATCGATGATGTCATGGCATTATCCCTGCTGGCATGGCATTATCAATGCTGTCGTGGCATTAGCCATGCTGTCATGGTATTATCCATGCTGCCATGACATTATCCATGCTGTCATTGCATAATCCATGATGTCATGGTTTATCCATGCTGTCATGGCATTATTCATGCTGTCATAGAATTATCCCTGCTGGCATGGCACTTTTAAACGTCACGTACAAAGATCGAGTTACAAACGAGGAAATCCGAAATAGAATTACGACGGCAATAGGGCCTTTCGAAGATCTCTTGGCAACTGTCAAAAGAAGGAAATTCACTTGGTACGGTCACATATCGAGATCAAATGGTCTTGCAAACACAATCCTCCACGGGAAGGTGCATGGCAGACGACGAAGAGGCCGGCCCAAAAAGAGATGGGAAGACAACATAAAAGAATGGACCAGTCTCCGACCAGAAGAGTCACAGGCAGCGGCTTCTGACAGAGAGGGATAGCGTGGAGTTGTGAGGATGTCTTCATGTGTGCCCCAACGACCTCACCGGTTACGGGATGACCTGACCTGACCATGGCACTATATCTGCTATCAAGGCATTTTCCTGGCTGTCATGGCATTATCCATGCTGTCATGGCATTATGCATGCTGTCAGGCGATGCAATAACAACCATGTTATGGTGTTGTCCCTGGCTGAACGACAGGATTGATGGATATGTCAGCAGGACATCCCAGTGTGGCAGGGCACTCGACTACACGGCTCGTGCATGGCCCACGGGCAGAACCGTCTTAAAAGCTGACAAGCATCCTTTTTTGCAACTGAATATGGCTTGGCTTGGCTTGGCTTGGTTTGGCTTGGTTTGGCATGTCTTGGCTTGGTTCGTTCTCAATCTTCCGCTACCAAGCCCTAAAAGGGCATATGCAGAAGAATGTAGTCCAGAGAACGGAATGCGTTGTGTCGTAGTTTACAGCTTGACTACGATATTTGCACCTTTCGGTCCAACACATCCAACATTAGAAAGCACTTTTTTAGTACCGAGTTAGCATTCTCTCTTCGATCCCTTCTCCTTAGCCAGCCTTCCCTGCTGCAGCCTGATATCCAGGATGACCGTGTGGAGGTGTAGAAGGGTCTTGGCAGCTATGGGTCGCTGACCACTGCAGCTCATTCGCCCACAACTGAATATAACCATCATTTCTACATGTAGAACTGTTTCTTCGTTTTTGCTTATTTATTTAAAATAAAATTACATCGACCTGTCCTCCCCGTAATCCGAAATAGAATGTCCCGCTCCTGCCGAAGACGGATGTGTCGGACCAAAAGGTGCAAATATCGCAATCAAGCTGTAAACTAGCGACACAACGCATTCCGTTCTCCTGACTACATCCTGCTACTTACAAAGCACTGTTCATGGCTTGGAAGTGGGAGATTGAGAACGAATGCAGAAGATAAAGATTGTCCCGCTACAGTCATCAGCTGTGAATATTGTGAATCAAGGAAACTCTGTTTGGGGTGAATTAAGGGACAAGTACGCTTTTACTTTTGTTAGCAGCTGTTGTTATTATCATTGTTATTAATTTCGCTTGGTGCCCCTTTCATTTATGTTTCCTAAGCACACATGTTGCTAAAAAGTTAATCCACCCCCAGGTTCGGCTCCTCCGAGGAAAGTGACCAGTCGAACCCCACTTGTAGCTACGCCCACACCCAACTTCTAATCCAGCTCAAGGTCAGAGGCGAAGACGAAGTGTAATTATTTTTTTTTTCTTGGAAATACAAAAACCGAAATTGCGAGTGATTAATCTTGTTCGGGAATTTCCAATAAGATACGGTCACCTTGACATTAGAATCCCCAGAAAACAGTTTTCCGTGAATACACGACAACTGGGGCGATGTACGCTTGCGCGGTGTATTGTGGGAATAATTCCTAAATCGTTGTTTTTTTATTCTTCGTAAGTTTAGAGCCAGCTTACTAGAGAAATGTGAATATTTAAAAATGTATTTAGTGTTAAAAACACATTCTTTAAGATAATCTTCCCCTTCCGACTCCCATTGCACTGCTACCGGCTATGTCACGCATCCAAACTTAAAATCCTCAGAGAAAAAGGAAAAATATTGAGAAGGAGAAGGAGGAGAAAGATAGAAAAATAAGAAGAACAAAAAGAAGAACAAGAAAAAAGGAAGAACAAGAAATTGAATAAACGAAGAAGGAGAAGAAGAAGAACAATAACAACAACAAGAAAACGAATAAAGGAAATGAACGAAGACGTACGTCAAGATATAGGAGAGCAGATGGCTTGGCTTGGCTTGGTTTCGTTCGTTCTCAATCTCCCGCTACCAAACATTGAAAGGGCTTAAGTAGCAGAATGTAGTCCAGAGAACGGAATGCGTTGTGTCATAGCTTACAGCTTGACTGCGATATTTGCACCTTCGGTCCAACACGTCCGACTTCAGCAATAATTTTGTGAGTACCGGGTTAGCATTCCCTCTTCGATCCCTTCTCCTTAGCCAGTCTACCCTCCTGCAGCCTGTTATCTAGGATTACCACGTTGAGGTGTAGAAGGGTCTTGGCAGCTCTGGTTTGCTGGGCATGACACTAGCAGTCAGCTATGAGTCGCTTACCACTGTAGCTCATGCGCTGTTCAGCATCTTCGGAGACCAGATGAATATAAAGTAAAGAAATAAGGAAACAAGGAAGAAAAAGAACAAGTAGAATAAAGGAAGCGTAAACTAGAGTAAGATAGACCCACAGCCTGTCAAGGGTCATCCATACTGCTCCGCTAACGAGATAACCAAGATCTGATGTTGTAGCCACAAGTCCCCGTTTGTTGCGACATATTTTCCGTGGGGCGAAAATCCCTAACATAATTTGAGTGGATGTTTATAATTTTCCCCGAGCAGCGGCCGTTAAGTCTACTCTTTTGGATTTCCAACTGCCAAGGGATTTTTAACGTGCGCGCCGTTGAACACGTTTATCTGATCTCACTATTCAGAGATCAAGGGAAATTTTTATCGGATGATCTACGTGATGTAATCTCGATCTCCACTATGATTTGAACGCGCGACCTCCAGCATCCCAGGCAAACACACCGCGAGACACAATGTACTGCGCATACCGACTCTGAGAATAACAGCAATTCTAAAGGTGAACTACTTTGTTTGGGTGGATGCAAACAAATAGATGGAACCAACAGTGCATCAGTGTCATCATCATCATGTAGCACATCCTTTATAGAACATCGCTCCCATCACAGTCTGTCTGAAAGAAACTCTTTCCTTTGCCAAAACTCCAGCCTCCGCCACAGTCATACCCATGCATTCCTGGATATCTTGGTGCCATCGCCTTCTTGGTCTACCCCTTCCTCTTTTGCCTAGCACCATACCTTCCATTGATATATCACGTTATATAATGGCACGTCACGGTGTGTTACGTTCCGTTATGTCATATCACGTTATGTTATGCCATGTAACATAAAGTCATGTTACTTTGTGTTAGGATACCTTATATTATGTCACGGTATGATATGTCACGCCACGTCTTGTCAGGAGGCTGCGTGGCCTAGGGGTGAAGCGTCCGTTTCACGAACCTAGCTCATCCGGTTCGAATCACGCTCATGTCTACTTTGGAAGACATGAGTTTTTGTCCCGCTCCTCCACGTACGGAAAGTAATGGCAACCTACCCTACTGCACACTTGCCAAGAAACTTATAACAGCCGCATCGGTGACGGTTGTATGAAGAGACGTTCTGTAAAGGGCATGCTACTTACTTTTGTTATGTCATGTCACATTAGTTATGTCACGTTATGTCATGTCTCGTCACGTCATCTTGCGTCACGTTATATTATGCCGTGTCATGTTGTGTCACGTTATGTCCACGTTGTGTTAGGTCGTGTCACGTTATACCTAATAATTATTTCTCTGTTCTGGATACACTCATAGATACTAAATCTTCGATGTTAATGGCGAAGATTGTCGCTGCTGTTGTTGTTGCTGTTGTTGTTGTTGTTGTTGTTGTTGTTGTTGTTGTTGTTGTTGTTGTTGTTGTTGTTGTTGTTGTTGTTGAATGTCAACAATGAGTAGGGTAATTTTTTTGTGCACCCTGAAAAGGGCGTTCAGCTGCGGGTTGTAGTAGCTGTCCTCAAATCCTTTGCAGAAATAGCCAAAGCAAAGATACACGAAGACCACATGAACGCACTAACAACACTAAAGCCCATCCCTACTGTACGAAAACCTACCTGGAGGCAGCATATATTTCCAGAGGTGGTAGAAAATATACCAGGTATTGGAAACAAACACTGCCAGACTGAGAAAGATAGAAGAGATACAACCCTGAGGTACATACCGGAAAACTACCCAAGCATGGACTGGACCCATGCATACACCGACGGTTCTGTAACAAACACAACACAGAACGGAGGGGCAGGAAAATAACACTGTCATTCGCTACTGGAAAATACACAAGCAATTTCAGAGCGGAGGCAGAGGCACTGAGGGCGGCAGTGGAAGAAATGGTGACAGGTAAAAGGAATGAAAGCCATATAGTCCTGCTTTCAGATGCACTGGCCGTAGTCACAGCACTAAAAAGCCAGAAAAATACTGAACTTAATGATTTAAGAGGAGTACTTTGTCAACTATGCCAGCAGTCCGCACCAAAAAGAGTAGTGGTACAGTGGGTTCCATCCCACTGCAACATCCAAGGCAACGAGGAGGCAGGCAGACTGGCAAAAGAAGGTGCAAGACTACCACAACCAGATACTAGTGTGACATACGAAGAGTCAAAACGGCTTATTAGAGCTAGATACGTGACCAAATGGGAAACAGAACATACTGGCTACACACAAAACGATGCCAATTAACAGTTGAACAGAAGAGAGCAGGTCGTCGTCTTCAGACTTCACACTGGCCACAATAGACTGAGGTACCACCTATTCAACAAATTGAAGATAGGTGGCACTGACGAATGCCTGTATGGTACCGGGAAAATGGCCGCTGAGCATTTGCTGCAAAACTGCCCGACATACGAGGATCAGAGAAAGCAGATGTGGCCATCACCAGTGGCAACACTAGACAAGCTCTATGACACTGTCGACAGCCTCAGGATGACCGCTGCTTTTTTCGAAAAAATAAAGGTCGACGTCTGACAGCGTAAGAAGAAAAAGAAGAAGAAGAAGAAATCCTGAGCGTGATGATGAAGGTGGATCGAGATCCTCCAGGTAGTTGTGCTATGTTTGGCTTCATTTGCGTGTCGTTCACTGCTACGTTCACGTCGATCCCTTATCCCGTTAGCCAGGCTGCCAGTAAAACAGCACGTTTCCAGTGAGGGCCACGGGACAGCTGAGGTGAGGGTCTTGGCCGGTACATTTTGCCTGACCCTGACTAACATGTCTGGCCAGTATATTTTGCCTGACCCTGACTAACATGTCCGGCCAGTATATTTTGCCTGACCCTGACTAACATGTCTGATCAGTATATTTGTCTTGACCCTGACTAATATGTCTGATCAGTATATTTTGCCTGACCGTGACTAACATGTCTGATCAGTATATTTTGCCTGCCCCTGACTAGCATGTCCGATCAGTATATTTTGACTAACCAGACGTTAGTCTTGTTCCCCAATGGCGAAGGTTATGAGTACTAATGATTCCTGTAGCTCGCTGTTTATACACAATCATGTACTGTCTATCAGACTGACCACCGTGCTGAACTTCCGCCCGGTGTGACGCTATACTTTTTCTTGATTGCTCATCCATCGATTGCTGTGCCATCCTCCAACAATCAGCCATTGATTGATATCAAACAAGTCCCCCTAGCCGTATCTAATGTCCTCGCCACGTGCTCGCTCGAAGTCAGGCCGTTAGCTCTTTCCCCGCCCTAAAACACAGCATGATCTGAACAGTAGATGCATTAATTATAAATGAAAAAATAACCAGCAGATGCCTTTGTTCGTTTTCGCATATGTTCCCCCTATCAGCAGAATCTCCAGAGAGTTATAAAGTACAAGGCTTCGTTGTCCTTATACGTAATGGTCCTAAGGGAGAGCATATTGAACAGAGTCCAAGGGAGTGTTCATTAATTATTAATGTGGTATATTAGCAATGCAATGAGAAAGGTCAAGGTTTAAGCACAAATAATTTGGGGGGAGGGGAGGAAGTGACGTCAAATATAGATGGAGAACATAGAAAAGAAGTCAGAAAAAAAAAGGATGTCTATATTAGCATAAATAAGAATGAGTCAGTTTGGCGTTGATGCAAATGTAGAAAATGGTTATGCCACGACACAAAACGGAAGTTCCATGCCTGAAATAATATTATCTTAAAATTGGCAGGCACTGCACTACTAGATGTAATCCGAACTTCAGAACTCGTCCTGTGTTTCTCCGTAGCTGATTATTTCATGTTAGTTTGGGAAAGATATGCACATGTCATACTTTGTGAATGAGTAAGAGTAATAAGCCTCCCCTTTACAGAACATTGCTTCGAACAACCGCCACCCATTTGGATGTTATAAGTTTCTTGACATGTGTTCAGTAAGGTGGGTTGCCATTACTTTACGTACGTGCAGGAGCATTTCGCTTGAGACAAAAACCAAGTGTCTGTCAAGCTGACACGGTATGAAACGGACCTGGTGAGTTGGGATTGTGAAAATGCAGCCTCCCAACGTATTGGCAATAGGGCTTGCAACGTATTGGCATTAGGGCTCTTAACGTATTCGCAATAGGGCTCTTAACGTATTGGCAATAGGGCTCTTAACGTATTGGCAATACGGCTCTTAACGTATTGGCAATAGGGCTCTTAACGTATTCGCAATAGGGCTCTTAACGTATTGGCAATACGGCTCTTAACGTATTGGCAATAGGGCTCTTAACGTATTGGCATTAGGGCTCCCAAATTATTGGCATTAGGGCTCCCAACTTATTGGCAATAGGGCTTCCAACGTATTGGCATTAGGGCTCCCAACTTATTGGCGATAGGGCTCCAAACTTAATGGCAATAGGGCTCCCAACTTATTGCTGCAGGACTAAATGGGAATAGTAAGGTAGGTTACAGGATGTCTATTTCAACTGAGAAGAATATCGCTCGTTATGGGCCTACAAAAAATCCAGATTCAGTGCAAGCTGGGGGGGGGGGGGAGACAGGGATGCCTGCATGTTCCTGTTGGCAACAGATTAGATAAGGAAGACACAGGGATGCCTGCATGTTCTTGTTGGCAACAGATTAGATACGGAAGACATCAGTTGAAAGAAAACGAATTGGTATTCAGGGGACACTATTGTCACAAATGGAGGACCTGGACTACGCAGACGATCTGGTATTCCTACTACGTCGTTCGGTCTGTCCATCAATTCTACTGTACCCAAGTTCTGTTTCATGATTTCCTTTCCTTCGGCGTTTATCTGGCAATCCGTTTACCCGTCACTCAGAGCGGGTGGATGTGGATGTGGATGGTGGTAGGTGGAATGTTCATCGCAATGCGGGATCAAGATGCTGAGCAGCGCATGAGCTGCAGCGGTCAGCGACCCATAGCTGACTGCTAGCACCAGGGCCAGCGAACCAGAGCTGCCGTCAAGACCCTTCTACACCTCAACGCGGTGATCCTGAATAACAGGCTGCAACAGAGCAGAAGGGATCGAAGAGGGAATGTTAACTTGGTACTCAAAAAATGCTTGCTGAAGTCGAATGTGTTGGACCGAAAAGTGCAAATTTCGTAGTCAAGCTGTAAACTACGACACAACGCATTCCGTTCTCTGGACCACATTCTGCTACTTAAGCCCTTTCAGGGTTTGGTAGTGGGAGATTGAGAACGAACGAAGCCAAGCCAAGCCATCGTAATGCGAAACTTGTTATATCAACCGCGAGAATTTGAATTAGACCTGCCATGTTCCAGAATCAAACCCCCAACGTCTCGGAACTAATACAAAATAGTTGTCACAGCTAGATAACGTCAAAAAAGGACAAATCTTGTTACATCAGCGTTTGGTTTCTCGGAATATGCCAACCACGGACACCTAAAAATGCATCCCAGAAAGAAGAACGAACGTCTGATCCAGCAAAGCACACAATTTGAACATTATTAAGACGACGCAAAAGGTCTCGTTCTCGTTTTCGCTAATCTGAGATCGTGAGGGGAATATGTGTTAAAGATAGGGGTTTGTGAGATGAGGTGGGGGATGAGGTGGGGGATGAGGTGGGGGATGAGGTGGGGGAAGTGGGTGGGGGATGAGGTGGGGGATGAGGTGGGGGATGAGGTGGGGGAAGTGGGTGGGGGATGAGGTGGGGAATGAAGTGGGGGATAAGGTGGAGGATGAGGTGGGGGATGAGGTGGGGAATGAGGTGGGGGATGAGGTGGGGGATGAGGAGGGGGATGAGGTGGGGGATGAGGTGGGGGATGAGGTGGGGGATGAGGTGGGGGATGAGGTGGGGGAAGTGGGTGGGGGATGAGGTGGGGAATGAAGTGGGGGATAAGGTGGAGGATGAGGTGGGGGATGAGGTGGGGAATGAGGTGGGGGATGAGGTGGGTATGAGGGGGGGAATGAGGTGGGGGATGAGGTGGGGAATGAGGTGGGGGATTAGGTGTGGGAAGTGGGTTTGTGAGATGAGGTGGGGGATGAGGTGGGGGATGAGGTGGGGGATGAGGTGGGGGATGAGGTGGGGGATGAGGTGGGGGAAGTGGGTGGGGGATGAGGTGGGGATTGAAGTGGGGGATAAGGTGGAGGATGAGGTGGGGGATGAGGTGGGGAATGAGGTGGGGGATTAGGTGGGGGATGAGGTGGGGAATGAGGTGGGGGATGAGGTGGGGAATGAGGTGGGGGATGAGGTGGGGGATGAGGTGGGGGATGAGGTGGGGGATGAGGTGGGGGATGAGGTGGGGGAAGTGGGTGGGGGATGAGGTGGGGAATGAAGTGGGGGATAAGGTGGAGGATGAGGTGGGGGATGAGGTGGGGAATGAGGTGGGGGATGAGGTGGGTGATGAGGGGGGGAATGAGGTGGGGGATGAGGTGGGGAATGAGGTGGGGGATGAGGTGGGGGAAGTGGGATTTGTGAGATGAGGTGGGGGATGAGGTGGGGGATGAGGTGGGGGATGAGGTGGGGGAAGTGGGTGGGGGATGAGGTGGGGAAGGAATTGGGGGATAAGGTGGAGGGTGAGGTGGGGGATGAGGTGGGGAATGAGGTGGGGGATGAGGTGGGGGATGAGGTGGGGAATGAGGTGGGGGATGAGGTGGGGAATGAGGTGGGGGATGAGGTGGGGTATGAGGTGGGGGATGTGGGTTTGTGAGATGAGGTTGGGGATGAGGTGGGGGATGAGGTGGGGAATGAGGTGGGGAATGAGGTGGGGGATGAGGTGGGGAATGAGGTGGGGGATGAGGTGGGGGAAGTGGGTTTGTGAGATGAGGCGGGGGATGAGGTGGGGGATGAGGTTGGGATGAGGTGGGGGATGAGGTGGGGGATGAGGTGGGGGATGAGGTGGGGAATGAGGTGGGGGATAAGTTGGGGGAAGAGGTGGGGGATGAGGTGGGGAATGAGGTGGGGGATTAGGTGGGGGATGAGGTGGGGAATGAGGTGGGGAATGAGGTGGGGGATGATGTGGGGAATGAGGTGAGGTATGAGGTGGGGGAAGTGGGTTTGTGAGATGAGGCGGGGGATGAGGTGGGGGATGAGGTGGGGGATGAGGTGGGGAATGAGGTGGGGAATGAGGTGGGGGATGAGGTGGGGGATGAGGTGAGGAATGAGGTGGGGAATGAGGTGGGGGATGAGGTGGGGAGTGAGGTGGGGAATGAGGTGGGGGAAGTGGGTTTGTGAGATGAGGCGGGGGATGATGTGGGGAATGAGGTGAGGAATGAGGTGGGGGAAGTGGGTTTGTGAGATGAGGCGGGGGATGAGGTGGGGGATGAGGTTGGGATGAGGTGGGGGATGAGGTGGGGGATGAGGTGGGGAATGAGGTGGGGAATGAGGTGGGGGAAGTGGGTTTGTGAGATGAGGCGGGGGATGATGTGGGGAATGAGGTGGGAAATGAGGTGGGGGAAGTGGGTTGTGAGATGAGGCGGGGGATGATGTGGGGAATGAGGTTGGGAATGAGGTGGGGGAAGTGGGTTGTGAGATGAGGCGGGGGATGAGGTGGGCGATGAGGTGGGGGATGAGGTGGGGGATTAGGTGGGGGATGAGGTTGGGGATGAGGTGGGGAATGAGGTGGGGAATGAGGTGGGGAATGAGGTGGGGGATGAGGTGGGATATGAGGTGGGGAATGAGGTGGGGAATGAGGTGGGGGATGAGGTGGGGGGATGCAGGGGGGGATGAGGTGGGATGACGTGGGGGATGAGGGGGGGGGATGAGGTGGGGGATGAGGTGGGGGATGAGGTGGAGGAAGTGGGTTTGTGAGATGAGGCGGGGGATGAGGTGGGGGATGAGGTGGGGAATGAGGTGGGGAATGAGGTGGGGGAAGTGGGTTTGTGAGATGAGGCGGGGGATGAGGTGGGGGATGAGGTGGGGGATGAGGTGGGGGATGAGGTGGGGGATGAGGTGGGGAAGGAGGTGGGGGATGAGGTGGGGAATGAGGTTGGGGATGAGGTGGGGGATAAGGTGGGAGATTAGATATGAAATGAGATGTGAGATGAGATGTGAGACGAGATGTGAGATGAGATGTGAGATGAGATGTGAGATGAGATGTGAGGTGAAATATGATATGAAATGATATAGGAGAAGAAATATAGGATGAAATATAAGATGCTATTTGAGAGAAAATGTTAGATGC